>JAWWEU010000005.1:28956211-29049293 GCA_035583155.1 Acropternis orthonyx | reverse complement strand
AAGGCCAGGTTGGATGGGGCTTGGAGCAACCTGGTCTAGTGGAAGGTGTCCCTGCCCATGGCAGGGGGTTGCAACTGGATAATCTTTCAGGTCCCTTCCAAATCATTCTATGAATACAAATAAGAGGACAGGGCTGTGCTGGGGCTCCCTGCCAGCTCCGGCACTGATGGGATCTTCTTACAGATCTGACGGGTGGAGGGCCACTCCAGCAGTGGTCCTGTTTTGGATCAGGGATTGGAGACTTGAAGGAACAAGGAAGATCCAGTGACTGGTTAGGGTGGTGTTTCTGGCCTGGCTTGGTTCTAGTGGCATCCAAAGAGGAGAGCATCCATCAGGAGAGGTACTGTGCTTGGAGGACAGGGTGCAGGAGTTGGGACATGTTGGAGTAGTGAAAACTTCACCCCTTTCTTTCTAGTACCTCTGCTTATCTGGAGGTCACATTCCTGCACAGATCCAGTAGCAGATCTGCTCTTACATAGTTGGCATCCAGGTTTTGATCCAAAAGTGGAGAAGTTTCCCAAAGCCGGTCATTACTGTCTCAGTACAGCTCACTGGAGGAAGAGCAGGGTCTAGTGGTGAATATCTTCCAGTGCCAAATCTTTACAGTAGAAATCTTCCCCGTTTCTAAGTTTGGGGATGGAATTTATGGCTGTGCTCTGCTGCAGTTCAAGGGAGAACTAGTCAGAAAATTATGGTAGTACCAATCACATGTGCTCTAGAGGAAAAGGTTGCAACTACATATATTACAGAGTGTGTGTCTGAAGGTAAATGCAGTGTGGAGGAGCCTTTCAGCAGCACAGAAGCGTTGCCCAAAGACCCATAAGCCTGATACAGCTTCCACTGCTCTGCAAGCCCTTGGCAGCCCTCTGCCTCCATGCAGCTGCCCTTGGCTCTTGCCAGTGATGGTGCCCACTGGCTTTTCCTTCCTCTGCCCAAGCCACTGGCAGTCAGGGGAACCCAGTGGGCTTTGCTCAACTCTCTACCTTAGGCTTTTCACAGACTTTGCTCCACCATGTGTTATCCCAGCGTTGTATCTACGTCTGGATCTGCCTTTGGGGAATTTTGGGAGATGAAAGGGCATATCCAGGACACTTTGACCTATTATAGTTGCATATGTACATGTATTTGATCAAATAGGAAGGGTGTGCTGTTTGCTGTTCAGCTTAGTTATGAGCTTTGGCTGCTGGAAAGATCACATAAAAGTGGATTTGAGGCTGGTCTCCATGTGGGAGGGGGTAGATTGGGGGATTTTGGTGTTTTTTCTCCATGGAAAGGGTCGATGTTCCTCCCTTCTTCCTCGAGTAGCTAATAATACAGTGGTTGGCTCTCCTTCGCCCAGCAGGGTTATTGTCATCCTTGCTAAAGTTTGACATTTTACACTTTAACTAAGCACAGCCTTAGGCAAGAAGCTGCTAAGAGACAGATTTCCTTATTAAAAGAAGATGTCACCAAAAGAGCAAGTCAACAAATATGCCACTGCCCAGAAACAGCCATGCGACTGGGAGAGCCGAGGAGGGCGGTGAGCGGAGCCCGGGTGGGTGATGGGCTGTGGAGGGACAGCCTGAGCCATCTGGGGACACAAGGTGCATTCACCCTCTGCTGCATATGCCCCACCCAATAGCACCTACTGCACTGAGGCTCTGGGGGCCTCACACAGTATGAGCTACCCCCACAGTGGCCTTTTAGCTGCAGGGGGTTCATCTGGGTGTCTGTGTGTGTGGGGGGGGGGTTGAGTCTGAAAACATTTTCAAGGGTTTTTCTCAATATTGCAATCACAAAATGCCAGGCACACATAGACAGCTGCAGGCAACTCTTTTTTTTTTTAATTTATTTTAAATATATTATCTGAGCGTGCCTGGTCATGTGCCTTTTTCCTATGCTGCTGACAATGGTGTTGGGTTTTTTTGGCTCCCCTTTATGGAGTTTAAGTATAATACACTTAATAGCAGTTAGTGATGTCAGTGCTCTTTGGTATAGCAAATCTCTGGTGTGAGATAATCTTAGTTAATGATAAGCATAAAACAGATAGAGGTCAGTATTTTAGTGTTGCTATAAATCCCACATTTACTGTGATCGAGTCAGAAGGAGATGATCCCATTAACCTTTCCATTGTATTGATAGGGTGTGCATACCCCTGTGGTCAGTCAGGGTGGAGGAGCAGTGTGGTTCAGCCCTGTGGACCTGCTGCCATCCTCCTCCTCCGGCTTTTGGTCACTTGTGAGGCTCAGGATGGTGTCCACAGGGTGGGTGCCCCATCTCTCCCTGCAGCCTAATTCAGGGCAACACGGTGTAATGGGAGAGGATGGAAACATACTGGCAGCTTTTAGCCTCTGCAGGTCCCACGTTCGAAAGGGCAGCACAGTGGGCACACAAGCCAGGCACTGGGGTGGGAGGAGTCCCTGTGGTGCTAAAACTCTGGAATGGTTCTGGACTATTGTCCAGTTTGATAGTCTCCATGGATTTTGGTGGGTTGGCATGGGGTCTCACCAGTTGTGAGCCCACCCCGGCACAGTGCTCTGATAATCTCAAGATACAGGCAGTGTGGAGGGGAAAAAAATAAGATAAAAATGTCAGTGAAGTGCTATGGTTAAGTAACAAATTGCATAGAAGTAGGAAATAAAATATTTCAAGCCTCCTGCAGGAACGTTAAATCAGTGACTACTATACTTCTGTACACAGGCCTTGTTTTCCCTCGATGTTGGCACTACTCGTCTTGTGTGTGTAATGGGCAGTGCCTGAGGTAAACCTCCCTGACCATGGCATGCTGGTAACCTTGGGGCCCATGGGGAGAGGCTTGGGGGAGGATGGAAGAGACCTGCACAAGGATGGAGGAATGGCCATGAGGGTCTACTACGGGTTCCCTGCAGCACTGTCCCCTTGCAAAGCCTCCCTCCCTGCCTCTCCAGCCCTCTCTCCTCCTAGTCGCTAGAGGATTTGTCTTGCACCATTACTCAGAGACCCAGGGGTTTGCTGCACTTCAAACCACACCTTCTCTCCGATGTCCTTGATTAGTTACCTTGGTTGTAGGGTAGTGCTAATTTGATCAGTGTTAGAAATCAGTGCGGGACTGGAACCTTTTTCCCTGTCTTTCAGCTGAATGGATAGAGAGGGCAGAAATAAAGGCTCCCTCGGGTTCTGGTTCATATGTCACCATGAACTGCATTAATGAATCACTGGTCCCAGAGCACATTTGCAGCTTGTTACTAGAGATAATCCTGCACTGTGACCCAATTGCTACTTGGCTGCCCAAGAGGAGATCTTTCTCCAAGGCCCCGAGGAGCAAAGATGGGCTGGGCTGGAAGTCGCCTTCAGCTTTGGAGCTGGAGCTGATGCGTTCATTAGAGAGGATTTTACTGGGTAGTGCTTGGCTTTGGTATTTTGCTTTGTGTTTATTTTTGTTTGTTTGTTTGTTTGTTTTTGGTGTTTGGGTTTTTTGGGGGTGGGGGTTTTATTGTTGTTGCTTTTGGGTTTTTTAATTTATTTTAATTTATTTTTAATGGAGAAAGCTTGAAAAAACAGCCCCAGAAAGCTTGCTACCATATCCTGTCACAGGATATGTCCCCTGCATTATTGTACAGCCTTGCTGGATGTCTTGTGCCTTTGATCAGCTACTGAAGAGCTCCCCTGTGTTCCCAGTTGCTTCAGGCCTCCATGGAATGGAGAGGTGGGGTTGGCACAGGGAGGAGGACACCAAGCACGGGAGTGAGATGAGGGTTCCTCTAGCAGGAGAGGTGGTGACAATGCTGAGGTGAGGAGAACATGGGACATGTGAACTCCAGAGGAGTGAGCGGCCATCAGCAATTGCAGCACAGTCATACCACATCACTCAACCTGTGACCAGGCTATTTAGCTTGGGAGGGAGCTGCCATGCCTTGTGGCTTATGCCCAAACGAGTGCACACTGGTGCCTGATAGCTGGCAGATAATCCTAGGCAAGTCTGAGTGGTGCTCTTCCTCCCTGCCCTCCGAAAACCAGCCACACACATTCTCTGCAGAGACGAGACAGTGTTTTCAGCTAAGGCATTTCTAATCCTGTAATTAGATGGGTTTTATCTGTCTCCTTATTTTGCTGGGAAGGATGATGTTATCTCTGTCCCTTGCAGGGAGATCTGGGTGTGTTTCCCAGACCTCAGGCTTCTTCTCTGACCTTGAGCAAAGTCACTTCAGCTCCTCTCGCCCCAGTGCCCTGCCTGAGAAAAGAAAAGGGGACACCGACACTTTATTTCACCCACTCCTCATCCCGCCTGGCTGACCTACAGGCTTCCCATAAACTGTCCAATGCACCTGACCCACGGTGGCTGTGGCTCCAAGCAAACTCCTCCAGCCACACTCCTCGGCAGAGGAAGGGCAAGAAAGTCCTTCTCAGCTTCCAGGGTGGTGACTTGTCAAAGGAGACTTACTCCACTGAAACCGGAGGACCTCGAAGAGATAAAGGTGTGCAAAGCAAGTTTCACTCTCTGGCAGATAAGTTAATATTTTCTTTTATAAGAAACATCTTTATGATTGTTTTCTCCATACATAACAGCTCAGTGGAAGTGAACTGCACAGGTCAGGAAAGTCACCAGGAGTCAGGAAATATGAGCACCCCTTATTTATTGGAAAGTTTATCTCTGTATTAAATATTTGCCAAAGAGGGCTTCGTTAGGCCCACAAGACTGGTATAAATGGGTAGTTGGAACAGATTTTTTTGCAACCCCAGAGCTAATTTCTCGCTCTGTTTTTTTTTTGTTCCTGTTGTTCACACACTGGTGCTGCCAAGTGCATTGAGAGTGAAGCCTGTATTCAAGTCAGATTTTTTTTTTATTTCCTGCATTTGAGCAGGCCAGAATTTATATTGCTTGGGTCTCCTTAAATTAGTCCAAGAGGATTTCATTTTACAGGCCTGCTTGACTGGGATCCTTTTGGCACGATGGGCTCAGCTTTGTATACAACTGAGATTCATATTTTATGTGTGTATAAAAATCTCAGCCATGAATCTAGCAGCTTAAAACTTCACCTTCATTCTTTACAGCTCAATTCAGAGCACTCTGCACATTTCCAGCCACTTGGTCTTGCAGGCGGCTGTGCTACAGGGAAGTGGCAAGAGATGCAGGAGATGGCTCCGAAGGGATGCTTTGCACTCCTTGGTCACCAAATGTGGCTTGAGAGAGCCCTGAAAGCCCGTGGCTACAGCAGGTCTTCAGTTCATTATGATGCCTTTCCCCCTTTGGGAGTCCAATTCCAAATCTGAGGTAAGACCTAGGAGATATTCTCGGGAATTAGGGCTATGGCAGCAAACTAAGACTCTGGGGAGCTGGGTTTCCTCTATATCTTTGCTTCATTATGGAATACATGGAGAACATCTGGAGCTGTTCTCCACTGGTGCTTGCAGAAAATGTCTTCTGATTGCCTGTGACCCATCAAAGCTGGATGTAAGTGGTGCAGCAATGTAGACATTGGTCTGCAAAGTCCAAGTACCAAATTCAGACCTGGGTCAACAGGCCAGCTCGAATATCCTGGCTGGGAGCAGGGAAGTTCTTTGCTGTGCAGGGCCACGAATGGCTGAAAAAATGAAGGTGCTGAGGATATGGACAGTGGGAAGTACCAGGCTGAGACCCGTGGGTGGTCCTGCATGGGCCTAGCCTAAACGCTGCTGGGCTAGTCCCAGCAGAGCTGGTTGTTTTGGGCTGAAGGCCAGTTCTGCGCAGTCAGACTGTGCCCAGCGAACACCCCCTTCCAAAATGTCGACCCCTGGGGACCCTGTACCAGAGCAAACCAGCTGGACTGTTGCCAGGTGCATCTGTTAATGAATGGGTGGTCCTGGTCCCCATTTTCCTGCTCTCCTTGGATCCATCCAGAGGGTGTCACTGCCTTTCCACCACTGCACGAGTAGCGTGGTGCAGCAGGACCAGGCTGGTAGTGGCTCGCCTCTGGAATTGCATGGCACAGCTAACCAGATGGGGAACACCAATGAACTCAGTGTGAGGATGCCAAAATTGCTTCCGTGTGCAGACAGCAAAGATCTGCAGGGTCTTCTGTGATATAATGATACTTCAAATCTGCCTCTATATAAGATAATAGGGTGCTAGTCCACAGCTCTTGCTACTCATAGAGGAAGAGATGAGTCCTCATCAGTCATTTTCTTAGAGGTTTTCCTCTTGGCTGTGACTTCCAGCAGGGTTCAGCAGAATTAAATTTTAAAGAAGATAGAATTTAAGAATATGGATTTCCAAATGTTGGGTTTTACTTCAGGGTTTTTGGCAGTACCTGGCCTGCATTTGGTTGGCAAGCATGTCTGTGATGCTGTGCTGCCTTCCGGAGTAGGTGTGGTTTGGCTTGGTAGGTGTGAATCCCCTCAGGCTCCCGTCAGCCTCGGCAGATTCATTCTGGTCCTGAGAGAGCTGCAAAGGAAACTGGAACAAGAGAGGGAAAGGCACGGGGAGCGAGCATGGGCAGCAGGTTCCTGCCTTTGCCTTGCTTGGTTTAGGATGGCTGTAGCAGGAGCATCCCTGCCATATGCTCTGGGAGCAAGCAGCTGATGACCTGGGAGCGTTTTCCCACCATAAGTGAATCATGCTTCTGATTTGGTTGTGGCTCCAACGCACAACCACTCCCTCCCCAACCCATGTTTGGTTTTCCAGTGGTTGAGTTTTATCGAGCAGTTCTTTATTGGATTTATCATGCCAGTTGTTAAAGCTTCCAGCTGCTTAAATTTACTTTCTTGTTTTCTCATTTTCTCATCTGTCTTTTCTGTGTTCTTTACAACAAAATCCACACGGCCCTCTATATCATTAACTCCACGGGCAAGTTAATCAAATTTACTGTCAGGCACAGCTATAGCTGCTGGAATGTTTCTAATTTCTTCAGAGGGGCATATTGGGCTTGCAAAGAATCAGACAGTGCCTCCATTTCTGCTGGCTTTCTCCATAATGTGCCCTGGAGTTGCTGCAATTCCCAAGCCAGCTCAGACACTCTGTTTCCCACTGTAGTCTCTCCTATTTCTGCTCTGTCCATGTCACCACTGGCTCAGTGTAAATTTTGGGTTTGTGTGATTTCCCATGGGTGCCACATCTCGGTTGGGGTGATGCAGAAGATCACCCAAACTAAACACCAACTTCTTTGTGGGAGGTTTACCTAAACCAGGACATCCTTCATGGATGTGAAAAGGCTTTCCAGCCCCTGTCCCAGGCTAGCAGTTGCTGTGCTGGTGTTGCATGAGGAGCAGCATTGAACAGTCTCCACAGTATCCTTGGGAAGTGGGCCACATCACCCCCTTGGAGGTTAGGTGGCAGTGAACATGTTTATGGACTCTCCAGCCACGTTTATGGGTCACAGTGGGATCTGGAGGTGAAATGGAGACTTGAGTGTCAGGTGCACTTGGCTGCAGCATAACTGTTTGCTGTTTGTCTGCCCTCAGCATCCAAAGGCACATTCTGGAGCAAGAACAGGTTTAGGTATTGTGGCAGTCATAGAAAAAGAGGGGACTGCTACCGGGCTGCAGATCAGAGGGACCTCACTGTGCTGCTGCAGATTGCACATCCCTGGGGTTGGTGTTAGGGGAGAAATGTGTTCCTGTGCCAAGGCAAAGCCCGATACCGGTTTGGGTCATGCTGTTGTGCAAATGGCATGTGCAACCAAGGCTGGCAGGATGCTGTCTCAAAGAAAGATAGTTTGGAGACTTATGTACTTGAGGCATCAGGCCAGGAAGAGGCTGCATGGAGAACTCATAGCAACCTTACGGTATCTGAAGGGGACCTACAGGCAACTAGAGAGGGAGTCTTCATCAGGAACTGTAGCGATGGGACAAGCAGTAATGGGTACAAATTGAAAGGGGGTAAATTTAGGTGAGATATTAGGAGAAAATTTTTTGCTGTGGGGGTGGTTAGACACTGGAACAGGTTGCCAGGGGAGATTGTGGATGCCCCACTCTTGGCAGTGTTCGAAGTCAGGTTAGATAAGGCCTTGAGCAACCTGGTCTAGTGAGAGATGTCTCTGTCCATGGCAGGAGGGTTTGGGACTAGGTGATCTTTTCGGTCTGTTCCAATCCCTTAACATTCTATGATTCTTTAATGAACTCATGTCTGCGAGCACCTTCCACCTTGAGAGCAGGGTGGTGGGACTGTCTGTGCAATGGGGCAGGAGCTGTGTGCTTTAGCTGGGGCTGACCACGCTGTCGGACACGCACAGCCCTTGGTGACCCAGCTGCCTGTGCCCTTGCGACCAGCCCCCCCTTGGGCAGCCATCAGGGGCTGGTCCCCAAGCCAAGCCTCATCTCTGTGTAAAGAGAGTCAAAACCCTGGGGGAATTCTCTTTAGGTGCGTGGGCTGTGGGGTTTGAGCGGGATTGGGGCACCTGTGAGTGTGTGGGAATAAAGCAGTGCTCACGCAGCGAGAACGTGAGACCTTGGTGCATCTCATACGTGTACATGTTCGAGGTGCGAGACAGCTGGCGCGTGTGTAGTAGGAGTGACGTCCAGGGCTCGCCTTCCAAATCACCAGGGAATGGTGGGGAAGGGAGGAGCAGAGGAGGAAGGGGAGAGAAGGGGCTGAGAGCAGGTGAAGGAAGAGGAGAAAGGAGTGAGGGAGGGGGAGCGTGAGAGAGAGGGCAAGGGGAGGGAGGGATGGGGAGAGAAGTAAACAGGGATGAAATTGCAGGTAAAAATAAAGCCGAAGAAGCCCAGGTGGAATTCATGCAAAGTCTCCTCATCAACACTGCGACTCCCTCCTGTCACGGGAACTGTCATCCGGGCTCGGCTCGTAATGAAAGGGAAAATATTTTATTCAGATTTATTAATTTGAAAATGAAGCCCGCCTGTCGAGAGGGGGACAGTTCTTCTCAATCTGTCATCGTTGAACCACACGCTCCTGACACTGGGATTCATTTGTCTTGTCGGCTCTGACAGTCGGATTCTCCCAGAGCTGTTCCTGGTGGATCGCCCTGGGATTTTAAACCGGATGAAACACATTCCGACAAGGAACAGCCTCTTTATTAATGCAAATTACATGAGGAGGAAAGAGCGTGAGGGAGGGAGAGAGGGAGGGAGGGTGACGCCAGCAGACGCTCTGGTTCCTCTCCCTGTATCAGTCATTTGTTATTTACATTTATACGCATTTTTCAGGTTTAATAAAAGGAGACCAGGACTTTCGGTGACATTTATGGACGGATTGTTTTAAAAAAAAAAATGGTACCGTCACCAGAAATGTATGCAAAAATACATACATATACACACACGAATGCATGTGTGCAAGCTCCATCTCCCATGGGCAGAGCTGGCTTTGGACAGGGCAAGCACATGGGTTTTCCCGTGGTGCAGGAGGGGTGGCTCTGAGTTAGGAATGAGACATGTGGCAGTGGCATTGGTCTGGCAAGGATTCTAAGGTGATGGCAGGGCTGTGGCATCTCCCAGTATGTCTGTAGGATCCCTTCTTGGTCCCTGGTGGGAATGACTGGCTGGAGCAGGGTAGGGTGTGCTGCCTGTGCTGGGGTGTGTGGGGGGGGGGGGGGGGTAGAGGGTGGAGGCAAAGCAGTCCTTCCTGCACCCTTTCGTATGTGGGGGATGTCTGGGGGGATGTCAGTGGTGGGATCGTGGCTCCTGGGGATCAGCATGACTTCCCAGGGCATGGCTGTCCCTCCAGCCTCTGTGGCTACCCTTCGCCAGGGAAGATATTACTCATTAAACATCAGCATCTCCCACTACTCTTGTCTCTACCCTATGGGCACCATCGAGGTTTCCAGGGTGGGTTTTCCCGTGCAAGCCATGCATGCCCTAAGGATCCCAGCTCTGTTAACAGGGCTGGCACCAGCCCCCTCCCCACCCCAAGGTCCCCTCAGCTCATCAGTGCAGCGTAAAACAAATGCCAGAGCTGGGAGTATGGAGGGCCTGAACGTATGTGTCTAATGATGTCTCCGCAGTCTATGGAATGAATATTTAATAGCGCTTGTCAGCAAGATCTTGTAGAGGGAGTTCTGTCCTAAAATGCTCGTTAAGTCTTGTGATTTCCACGGCAGCCTCGGTGTTTATGGTGTCCTCTTCCTGGTTTGTCACCTCCTCGGGGTCCCTCCCACCATTCTTCCTCACCCACGGCTCAGGAAAGGCCACCGTCACCACTGTCACCCTCAGCAGTCCCATCCATGGTGAGGACAGAGGTCTGAGGCAGCAGATGAGCAAGTTGGACCTGACAGATGCCCCCTGCCTAGGGGTAGGTAGGACCCCCTGGTTTAGTGTCCCAAAGTCTCTAAGGTGACTCTGTGTGTCCTGCAGCCCCACATGGATCTGAGGCTTTTGGCCTCAAATTTCCTCACCCTACTAAAGCTCTGTCAGAGAGACATTCAGGCTTGACTTGAAGGCTGCAAGTGATGGAGAATCTACCACGTCGTTAGGCAAATTGTTCTGCTGGTTAATTAGCTTCACTTTTAATGTGCTTGGAGCAATGAGAACAGTAATTCACGGTAGGAACAGGGACGTGCAGCGAGGGCCTGGAGAGGTGTGGGAGAGGAGGATGGAAAGCCAGAAAAAAAGGACTCAAAATTAGAGCAGAGACATTTTTCAATGAATCTTTAGTCTGTGAGAGGAACAATGAGAATAGAGAGGAGGAAAAAGAAAATTGAATGAAAGAGAAGAGAAGGAAATATTTCAGAGGGACCAATGTTATTTTTTAATTTGGTTTGAGTTTTGTGAATGCTATTTTTATGACAGAGAACTAAAGAGTAGAAACGACAAAATGCCATTTGGTAACATCCTAGAAATGTACTTTTCCACTTTTCATTCTGAAATGGCAAATTTTTAAATTTAAGTCTTGGTCTAAAAGCTGTTTTTTTTTTTTTTTTTTTAATGGGAGTAGGTGGCTTTATAGTTGAATGTCAATGCTTGAAACCTTCTCAGATGGTTTTCCCAGAGTCATTTGGCTCTCTTTGGCTTGCCTACCCTGTCCCTGAAATGGGGGAGGTGCCAGCTCATAACAAAAATGTCTTTGTTTCTGTGACTTTCTTTCTCCAGATGGATCCATAAGTTGCTCTGAGAGCAGCTCAGGGTTAATCCTCACTGTAAAGGTGCATTAACCCAGTGCAGTGATCACAGATAAAGATGGGGGCTCATTGGAGCTGTGCCTCATCCATGCTTCCTGAGATCGAGGTCCAGAAACCAGGGGCAACGCATTTGGGGAGATGCCACTGGAGCTGCTCACTTTCAGGGGAGAAGTGAGTTGTGTCTAGGGAAATGTTTCTGCAGTTGTCACGAGCTCTGGGCACAACTGCACCCAGCTGGCAGTGGTGACAGGGTCATGGCCCAAGGACAACCTTGGGAACACCTTGAGGAGGCACTTGGAGCCCTGGCCCAAACCCCAGCTCAGTCAGAGCACCTCTACATACTGCTTTCAAGGACCTTCCCACCTGGTCTACAGGGACTGTCTGAAAAATAACTTCTGTCCTTGAATTCCTATTTCCTTGCAAACCCTGTGGCAAGGGCTCAGCCCTGGTGTAATAGGTATCTGCTTGCAGTAATCTCAACACCCCTCCCCAAACCTACTTATAAAATACTGCACCTTGCACCAATTTTATCTGTGACATCGCATAAAAAAAAAAAAATCCATTAAAAGAAATAAAAGCAGGTGCAGCCTGGTGCTGCAAACACTCCTTCACTCTCATTCTCTCCCCTTCGTTCTCCCTCTCCTTCACTCCTGGTGTTTGCTAGTTTGTATGATTAATTTTATCAATTTTCCTGACCTGCTTTGCCACTGAAATAAATATGACAGCTGCAGTGCTGCCTCAATTCGTTCTCTTGCCAAGTGAGCTGCTGAGATGTGTTTTCTTGTTGATCGCAGACTTTGGTAAATATCGAGTAAATAGACTGAAGAGGATTCATTTCAGCAGCTTGGATTGTCAGGACTTCAGCCCGAGAGCACATCCTTCACCAGGGAGACAAAAGGAGAAGGAAAGCTCCTGTCCCTCCCCAAAAAAGCAATCAAGAAATCCTTGTGGTGCACCAAGTGCTGCCAGCCCAGCCCGTAATTAGCAGTGTCAGCAGATGTCTTGGAGGAGACTCCTAAAGTCTGGGTTCTAAAAAAAGGATCCCTGTGTCCAGCCAGGCAGTTATTGCGGGGCATGTGGGTCTGGGTGGCAGCAGAAATGGGTGCGTTGGGCAATGCCATCCTGGTCCTTTTCTGCACCTCAGAATCATCACTGGAGATGGTCCATTGCCAGCTCTTCTACCCTCTTGATGTTATCTCCTGTCCCTGTGTGGCAGAGAGATGTTCTGTTTCTCCTTATCAGAAGGTGGCCCAATGAGCCAAGGGGCACCAGAGTCATGGCTGGTGCTGGTGAGCTGAGCAGGGAGCACTGGGGACAGGGTGACAACCTGGCAATGCAACCTGACTTCAAATGAATCGGCTGTGTCTAGGACCTAATTTTTCCAAACTGTCTCTCCCAGTGAACTTAAGCCAGGAGTAAGCTGAAGGCTTCCCACCTTTCAAGGAGTCTCTCTCGGAGATCCCCTTCCCTGGTGAGGCTGCTTGAACACATCTATGGGTATAGGATCTTAATTGGCACATCCTCCATCCCCATGCAAGGTTATGAATATGGTCAAAGCAAGTCTCCCAGCCCATGCAGATGGTATAGGTCAGTCCATACCCAGCATGGAAGCATGTGGGGCATGGAATTCCTAAGCAGGGGACTTGGCTCCAGACTATTGCTGCCCTTGCACGTGGCTTCTCACACACAGTGCCGGTTGCTGCAGGGCTGTGCTGGCATGACAAGGCCCAGAGGCTCTCTTGAAGGCTGGGGTACTCTCATTGTTGGTTATACATATGGTGTATTGTTATGCACATGGGGAGTTTAAAACATTAGGAGGGAAATTGTTGTGTTAGCATCTCTACCATATGGCCTATTTGGCTGGTGTGGCAGGAGAGAGAAAGAGAAGGACTGAAATATCATTGCTCAGTATTGGTATTTCAGCCAGCAGCGTCTGTAACAATTGTAATCCTTGCCCTGAGGACCTTTAGGCAACTTTTGGAGAGATTTGGGATTAATCCCAAAGCCTATCTCAAAGTAGCTGCATCTTTGCTACATGGTGACTGTGCTTTGTTTTGGCAGGGCTCCCCACTGAGTGCCCGGAGGACCAAAAAAATTCAGGGCCAGAGCATCCAACCAGACTCCAGCAATGAGGATGTGACTTGCGTGTAATTTCTGGAGAAGGTCCTGGTGTTGATATGAACAGGAGTGATGCTGCTGGGGCAGCATTCAAGCACTGTGTGCTCTGCCCTCCTACACAAGGGATTTTGCTCTTGCTCTTTGGAAGCTCTGGCTCTGTGGAAGAAGTAGCCATACTTCCTCAGGCATATCCTTAAATACTTTTAAAGTAGTGCTGGAGAAGAGTGCTGAGTAGAATTTAATAGTGTGGACATTCTTAATAGCATTGTCAAAGCATCCAACTGCCCAGAGGTCCCTCAGCGGGGACTGGTGTGCTGGGAAGATGCTCTCAGTGTTACCAGCCCCACCTGTGCAAAAGCCTCCAGTGTGCCTACTCTTCCCCAAGAAATCATGAGATTTTTAATGTGATTCAATTCAGGGACACTGGAGAAGAATCCAGGGGTTGTTTTGTGCCTTTGCAGACTTTAACCTTTGGGTGCGGTTACATACAAGCTTTATTTCTGTAAACAAAAGCCTTTTGCTGATTTCTAACAATCCTGTATCTTTAAAGACTCTGTGAGCAAGGAACTCTGTGTGGAAGGTTTTGCAGTCTAATCGAAGATAAACATTTGCTAGCGTTCATGATCTAGTTAACTGGCAAACAGCAATTACCAGTACAACCCCAAAGCCGAGCCCTCTGTATGCCACAGATTTTAGCAAGGCTGCCTTCAGTCATCACATACAAACACGGGGACAGAGGGGAAAAAATAGAAACTCCCAGCCTCCAAAACCAAAGAGAGAATTTGTAAATGTGACCCAGATAAACACGATGCAGGACAGCTTCCTTGAGTCAGCAGAGAGCCTCAAACACCTGCTCGTGTGACCTCCTCCACCCTGTAAAGGCTTGGGTGGCTGCTGCAGCACCCCACTGTCTCCCCAAAACTGCGCCAGCCTCCAGCATGGATGTGAATTGCTGAGCCAAAGCTCAGCAGCTTGAAACCCGGAGCAGGATGAAGGGGGCACTGTAAAATACCTGTAACCGAATATAAACCTGAAGACATAGGGCTCCCCTGCTGCCTCTGCTCCAATTTCTTGCAGATTGACTGTGCTCCCGTAACTTTACCTTTTGGAATTATTGCATTATTACCATTACTGAGGTGATAATTTTCATTAATGACTTACTGCTGGAAGCTGCAGAGTATAGGACTTTCCATCAGAAGGAAGGTCTAGATGGCTGCAGGGACTCTTCTCTCTTTTATCTTTGAGCTCTACCATTTTATCTTTGGACACTCTACCATTTGTGGAGGGAGATCGCTTCCCTGGGCGGTCTGTTCCAGTGCTTGATCACCTTTTCAGTGAAGAAATTTTTGCTAATATCCAATTGAAACCTCCTCTGGAACAACTTGAGGCTGTTTCTTATTTAATCCAGCCAGGCTGGTGCTGCCCAAAGCATGGCCACACAACCCAGGAGGTGTCCCTGGAGGAGCTGAGCACGGAGCTGGAACTCAGTGTGCCTGTACCAAAGGTCTCCAAGGCAGCTCCAAATTTCCCCAGGCACCGTGAGCTCCAGGGATCACTTTTGGCTGTTGGCAGAGCAGCATAAGTGATGGTAGCACCACAGTGCGGTCCTTCCCAAGAAAACCATGCTTCAGCAGCATTGGTCCTGCTGCCAATCCAACATGCTGTGATGACCAGCTGGAACTGGGAGCATGAGTGCCTGGGAGCATCACCAGTGAGCAAAGGGCAGCAGCACTCCCTTCCTTCCCATCAAGGTGTTCCAAAGCCTGGCTGCTGTGTTGACTGGGCATATTTTTTTACGGACGCAGATCACCTTGGTCCAGCAAGGAGCTCACGCAGCAGCCGCTCGTCATCAATTCAGATACCCCCTCCCCTCTTCTCAAGGACTTCTGAGAGCAAAAGGCTTGTGGCTACAAAGATTTACACCCCCTCGGCAAGGGTTAACCTCATCTGGCAGCCACTATTGTCTCAGGACAACTTGTCAGTCTGTGAGAATGTGCCGTAATGGATTTGAAGTGGATTGCTTAGCCCACGGAGAGGGTGATGCTGTATTTATTGAATAGACATTAAAAAGAACATTTCTCAATTTCTCAGCACTGAACTCGAGGTCAATGGATCTTTTTGGCACTGACATGCTGAGTCAACTCCTAGCTTAAAGCTTTTAGAAGGACCAGGGTTAGATGAAAGGATTAGACTCCGTCTTTAGCGTTTCCCTGGCAAAATCGTTGGGTGCTAAATCATTTATGTTGCTTTGCAGCGCTTTGCTTGGCCTCTCCCTGTTACCTTGGAAAAGAAAAAAACCCACCCATTATTTCCTTTTTTTGGATTGAAATGACACAAGTTGATTATTTCCACTGTGCTGAGGTGGATACAAAACGCATTGGGCTCCTGAGGTCGTTGGGCAGCTGCTGAGAGGACTGCAAAGCCCTTTTCCCTGGAGAAGGAGGTAGCTCTGTGGCAAGATATGGTTCCAGCCCACCCACACGATGACTAGAGGGCCCGTGGCTCACTGTTTGCTAACAAATTCCTTGTGCACCAGCAAGACAGGGTTTTAACAATGACCCAGCGATTGATTACAGCAACCCTGACAGCAGGGGCTGGCTCGGTGGTCAGTCTGGAGCTGAGGTCTGTGGGAGCAATGGGCTTCCCCGTGCCCCTGCCTGTGGGGCAGGCTCCAGGCAGTGCTCCCTCGGTGGCAGGAGGGGCTTACCTGGGCACCAGGCAGCCAGTAGAAGCCATCCAAGGAGTTTGGAGTTAAGGGGATGAGGTTATGCTGTGCTCGCAGTTACAGCGGGGTAAGTCTGGAGCGTTGCACTGACTGCAGAAGATGTTTCCATAGATTCTGACCTCCCCGGTGTCACGTACATTGCTACTGTTCCCTGTGGTTTCAGGCAATTTTGTTGTACATTAGTGTCATACTAAGGGCAATGCTGGACAGGTGGGTTTCGATAAGCCTGTCTCACCTAAGCAAGCCTTGGGAAAGGCATTTTTGGGAAAAGTACCAACCACAAAAAGGGTGATGAGTGATAAAAAGCTGCTGCAGTGTTCCTGCTGTTCATCCCTTGTCAGTCACGTTGGCTGCTGGGGACAGGCATGCTCCTGCGTTGATTCCAATTCCTCTTGGGAGGAGCTGGAAGGACCAGAGTGGATGGAGCAGCATCTCTTCCAGCAGAGGAGGCAGGCAGCCTTCCTCCAAAGCACTACTTGATCTAGTTGGTGTCTCTGCCCATGGCAGGGGAGGTTGGACTAGATGACCCTTAAAGGTCTCTTCCAACTCAAGTCATTCTATGATTCTACCTTCTCCTGCAGCTTTCCTGCTTCCAGCCGGCATATCCCATGCCAGCAGCTCTTTTGTGCTCTGCAGAGCCTCATCCCACAACCCTTTTTCAGGCCAAATCCCTGTTGCAGCCAGCACTTGAAGCAGTTTCAGGCCTTCTGGTAGCAGTGCAACAAATAAAATGCAATCCGCCTGTATCATAAAGTCAAATAAAAATGAAACTGAACATCCACTTTGCAGACAGCAAGTACACTGTAAATTTATGAGATCATATCTCGTGGAGGACAGGGTACTTAAGGGGGGAAGGAAGGGGCTGGCAAAAATGGGAGAGAGCGGCCGAGGGGTAGTAAATATGTTTTCAATAATGAAGAGGCCCGATTACCCTCTTTGCAATAAAAACGTGCACAAGGCAGAGCTGCCGTAAAAATTACTCCCGAGCAGCCTGGTGTATTTGCACCTTGTCATCTTGTCAGCTCCATGCAAATTTGCAAGGCGCCCGCAGCCGGCGCGGGGCGCCGAGGACTTGGTGATGGTCCTCCCTCCCTCCCCAGAAAGGCCATTTCATTGGCAGCCCCCGGCACCCCGGGTCCTGTCCGCCACCCCCTCCCACCCTGCAAAACGTACTGATTTGCCCGTAACCGTAGCAACCAGCACAAATGCAGGATGCAGGGATGGAGTGGAGGATCACTGGGGTGCCATATGTCCTGGGTTTCTCTCCAGCCAGGCGAGGGCAGTGGGAAGCACAACAGGATTTGGGATGTGGTTCCTGTGGGCTCTGTGGTGTGTGGTTTTGTTCAGCCAGGAGCCCTGGCCACACTGGCAGGTGACATTTCCCTTTTTTGGGTCGCATTGCACATCCTGCCTGAGGCCGATGGTACTACATGCTCTCTAGGCCACACTGATAGCACTGGGTGCCATTGATTATCATGTATTTAAAGCAAAAAATAAGGATTTTGTTTTCTCCCAGCACAGAGCAGAGCAAAGGCTGAGGCCTGAACTCTCTGAAGGTGTTTTCTCAAGAGGTGAGTGTTTAAAGCAATTGAAACAAGGGGATATAAACAGCACAGGAGAAGCTTCAAGTTGTCTGAAAATCAGTCTGAGCTGTCCTCAAATAAACCACTGCTGGGCCCAGAAGAAAGCAATTACACAGGGGCTTAGCCAAGCTGATTTAACAAAGCTGCAGTAATTAAACCTCATACACTTCAGGCTGGGGATTCAGCTCTGAGTGCTATCAGGATCCTGTGTTGGAAGGTAAATCTTTTTGGTATGAGCAGCTGAGAGGATTTAAACCAAGGTAATTCTCCTTTCTCTCTTTCCTGCCTCTTGGCTGAGACATCACCCTTGTGGCTGCTGGTGGGCTTAGCAAGGATTTCTTTTGTGGAGCAAAGCCAGAGCAGAGTAAAACTCCCAGGTCCGTTGCTTTCTGCACCAGGACATACAGCCCGGAGCTGCGTTATTGGAGGACCTGGCAGGCACCTGACTGCTAAGAACAATTTACTGACTTGATCTGGCAGCTTCAGTGTAAAAAACCCCATCCTTTGGGGTTCATGACCCCGACTAGAAGCCTGCTGAAGCTAATGGGAGCCTTTCTCTGTCCTTCAATGGGCTTTGAATGGCGCTGCCGAGACGGAGCGAAAGTGCCGAGTGTGGGGGCCCTATTAAGGATGGAGATGGCCAAGGCGTGGGTGCTCCCCCGTGGAGGCAGCCTGGCAGCCTGCTGGGGTGCACGAGCCCTGACCCGCTGCTGGAAGCACCGTCTGCGGGCGCTCGGCGTGCCAGCCATCACCACCGGAGTCACGGGCTTTGAGGATGGAAGAAAGAAATTGTGGTCGTGTAGCTTGACCTCTTCTATTCAAAGCAAGATCAAAGGAGGGCCAAGAAAGAGCAGAGGAGGCTGTTGCGCCCAGTAGCTGAATGGAAGATGAATGGGAGAGGAGTAGGGGGAGCTGGGGGCTTGGGCTTGCAACAAAGCAACAGGATTCAATTAGCAGGAAAAGTTGTATTCTGGAATGGCAGCACTAAAGGGATGCAGCTGGGGCAGGGAAGGCAGGCAGGGGCATCATGGAGAAGGTATGTTTTCCATGTCAAGGGTGCATGTGTTTGCATGGACGGATAGGAAATAGGGGGATTAGAGTTGCTGGAGGTCTCCAGCTGGTGGTTAGATGGGAAAACACTGGTGGGCCTCCAGCACACCATGTAAAGGAAGCTTTAATGAACAGTTGGCATAATAATTTGGTTAATGTGGGATATCTCTTCCTGAGGAAAGAGTCTTGGGGGTGTGTGGGTGACCATCTCCCTCACCAAGGGTGAGAGAACAGGGAAGAGCCTGTTTCTGATGGCTACTCCTGCAGCAGGAGCTGGCTAGGGATGTGGAAGGTGCCCTGTTAAGAGTTGCTGGGAAATGACTGAACCAGAGCTGAGGGACAGGAGGGGAGAAAGAGAATGCTGGGTCTATGTACAGGTCTGGGCACTCCAGCACCAGCTGATCATGCCCAAGTAAGGCCCCCAGGGAAGCTAATCCTGAGGGAGAAAAAGCTATTAATGAGAGCCAGTCACAGCTTCTTGTGGGCACAGTTCAGACCACGATGTCGCAGGAGAAATAGGAAAAGGACTCGGATCTGAGAAAGAAACCTGGGGGAAATGAAAAGTAGGTCAGGTCACGAAGATCAAGTACAGAAGTGCAGTGTGCACATGCAGAGACAAGATCAGATAAGCCAAGGCACATGGTGAGATGCAATTAGCAGGGGACATCAAGTGTAACGAGAGATTGCTCTAGCAGTACATCAGCAGTTGCTGGAGGACCACAGAGGTGTTGGTTTGGTACTCGGGGACAGGGAAAGCACTCAGCAGATGATGCCAAAGAAGCAGCATCACATTTGTTTTCCCCTAAGAACGTCAACTGTGACCCTAATTGAGTACTGGTGAAAAATACACCTACCTTTTAAAAGGGAGAAAAGTAGGAAAGGGATAATTATGAAAATTTCAGTCTAATTGCAGTTCCCAGAAAAATACTGGGACATGTAGTCAAACTTGTGAAAACCTAGGAGAAAACAGGGGTGTGAGAAGAGGTAACACAGGTGGCTTCAAGTGAAATTATGTCAGCCTGGTAGGATCTCCTTGCCTTTGCCCAGAGAAGCTGTGTCTGCCCCATCCCTGGAAGTGCTCAAGGCCGGGTTGAATGGAGCTCTGAGCAGCTTGGTCTAGTGGAAGGTGTCCCTGCCCATGGCAGAGAGCTGGAATGAGATGGTCTTTAAGGTCCCTTCCAACCCAAACCATTCCGTGTTTCTGTGTAGCAGGTCTCAGGAGAGAAGGCAAACAGTGGAAGCGGAGCATCCTGGGGTTTGGCATAGTGGTCTCATAAGTGTGGAAGAATCATTAAACACTAGAGGCTGAAAAAGCGGCCAGAAATTCTAAGTTGGGCTTGCACTGCAAGAATTTGTTGCACAAATGTGCATAGGGCGAGCGGTATCTGGTGATGCTCCTTATTTTCGTTGGTGACTCTGGATGGTGGGGTGGGGCTGCAGTTTTTTCCAGATGACATGAGCCCAGCTGAGTTGGAGAATAAGACTAGCATGCAAAATAACTCAAATAAATGGGACACAGAGTCTGTGAAAAAAGGCATGACTGGAGCAGTGTTGTTTGGGACTTTTAGACATAAGCTTAGTGGATAGTTTGGTCCAGCAAGTGCAGATGAATGGGTGCTGCTCCTGCCAAGGTGAGCAGAATGAGATGATAGACTGAAATACATAAAGGGGGAGGCTGGCCAAGAGAGAAAGATAATGCTGCGTGGAGAGAAGAGAAAGTGAGGGTGGACATGGGCAGTTAGCAAACAGGAGAGGGAAGGTGTCTCAGGTATCCCACTTTGGGAAGGACCAGAGAAAGAAGGTGAAAAATTCACAGAACATTAAGAAGTTCAGCAGATTGTGCTTTATCTTAAGGCTGCAAAAGTTTGGGCAGAGGGAGCTCTGATGGTTGCTCAAACAAATATGGTACATGGTTAAGGGATGGAGTTCTTCCCTTTCCCATTGCAACCTTGTCAAGTGTAGGTTCATCAGAACTGATGGAGATACCATAGTGTAAACCCAGGCCTGGGAAAAGGAGTGAATGTCCCATTGTAGAAACACTGACAGCCAGTGTCAAGAAATATTGAGAGCCCAGGAGATCTGTCCCAAGTTGCCAAGTTATTAAAAAACAGCACTTCATAAATCGTACACCATCCTCTGAAGCTTCTAGCGGTTTCATGAAGCCAAAATGTCCCTGACCAGTGGCTGGTGATAGTGTCTGGGAGCTGGTACTGTCTCAGATGAAAACAGGCTGGAAAATAACTTCATGAAAATAGCTGTTTGTTGTGATACTGAGACTGGCAAACCTTTGGAAGTGTAACTTTGGGCTGCTGATATTAGGGAGAAAAAATTTGCCCAGAGTCTCTCAAGCCAAAGTACATTGAGGTGAGCAAGGATACCTGTGCCAGATTTATTCATGAAAGGTGAGAGTTTTTACAGGTTCAGCATATAAATGGCCAATATGCCTGTCCCCATCCCTCCTCTATTTCACAGTGAATGCAACAGGGTCACAGTTTCTGTTTGCAGTGTGGGCTTGATGTGGTTTTATTTGCCTGTGCCTCATTCCCATGAATTGCAAAGGCATTTTGGAGGAAGAGAACAGAGAGAAGGATCTTCAGAAGAAGGTGGCAACAGGTTAGTGAGGTAGAATAACAGCTTTGTGATGGGCCATGTTGGCATCTTGGTTGTGTCCTTGCTGGGCACAGCCTTGGCCTGGTCCCATGGGGTTTTCCAGTCACCCCCACCCAAGCAAACAAGGCTTTTGCCTCTCCTTGCAGGTAGAAAAGGACCTGGTGTGAGACCATCGTGGTGCACCTGGACCAGAAGGGGCTCAGAAACTTCTTGGGCTTTTGCTTCTTAATATGCTGAGTGGACAGAGCCCCAAACCCCCACTTGGGAGAGCCAGGAAAAGCAGTTCTCACCAGGGCACAGCTACACTTGTTGCAGTGAGAACATATTATTTCAAAGCCCTACAGACCAAATGCAGCTGGGGTGGGCGCGGGGTGTGTGTGGAGCTCCACTTATCTCTCGCCTTGTCCAGAAGTTTGAACGGCAGAGCAAGAGATTTGATCATGTTTTTATTGTGCTTCTCCCCCTCCCTTCTATCAGGGAGCTGTAAACCAGGGATAATCTGTAATTCTCCCAGCCTAATTGTGCTGCCCGGCCACCTGAGCGTCATTGCCTGCCCGGGAAAATGCTCTCCATCTTCCCGGCTCTCCCGTGCCGCTCGGGGATGCGGGGCGTGTGCCGGCTGCCTTCCCAGCTGGCTGCCGAGTCCTGAGACCCGAGTGCTCCCCGAGGTGATCATTTACTGGGATGCTAACTCGGCCGTCCACAGAGTGAATTAAAGGGACGTTCCTCCCGCGGCTCGGGAGCTGCGGGAATCCTGTGGCTGTGCCCAAAGGGTAGGTGGAGGGAGAAATCATGGAGAAGTAACTGGAGGCTGGGAGCCTGTTTGCAAGAAAATTAAACTAAAAATGTGTAGAAAAACAGCCGTGGGGCTTCACATTTCAAACTCAGAGTGGTATCCAGTAGGTCTGAAAAGCTGTTTTAACACTTGAGCACTGGCAGACTGCAGAACCTTATTTTCGCTTAAATTTTAGTGCTCTTCCCCACACACACACCCCCCCCCGCCCCCCCCTTCATTACAGCAAAATGAAACGGAAAAGTGACCATTTGCTTGATTCAATCCACCTAAAGACCAACCACAAACACCCAGTGGTGAGCAAAGCATTTTCCCCCCATTTCTTCCTCCTTCCTCTCACAAAACATCCACTTCCAGTGTTTAACCCGAAGCTCCCTGCCTTGCTGTTAGTAGCAGAAGGGAGGGGGGAAGGGGGGGCGGAAAACCACCAAAAAACAAAAAGGAAAAGCCACAAGCACTTTAAAATCAATACTTTATATTGTCTGTGGAAAAAAAAAATTAATTTTTTTTTTTTAAAGCTCAACACTTTTGATGAAAAGCTGTCAGCCCTGCCCGGCTCCCCGAGGAAGCTCCCTCTACGGGCGATGCTGAGACAGCGTTGCTCCAGCTCCACACCACGTCCTGCGCCACAATCCCTTGGGTCAGCCCCGCACGGTGGGCTCTAGCACTGCAGGGGCAGCCGAGACTTCCGGACTGTGAAACTTTTAGGTTAAATCATCTCGTTTATTTTCTCTTTTCCCCTTTCTTTCTTTCTTCTATAGAATACCGTTAAGAAATAATCACAGAAAAATATTTCATTTTCATCTTAAGCAGTAGGATGCTCTGGTAGCACTAGAGATGGTATCAGAGTGGGTGCAAGGGGCTGTGCAAATGGATAGATGTGCTCAGCTCTGAATGAAAATTTGCATCTTGTGATGAAAATCCAGTTTGTTTGATTAGGAATGTGCTCCTGTATTTCTGCTTTTAAAGGAGATAGGGGTGGGGAAAGCTAAAGCCATTTGCATGTCTTGGTGTCCCTGTCCATGGCAGGGGTTTGGAACTTGCAGATCTTTAAGGTCCCTTCCAGGCCAGAGCATTCTAAGATTTTTCTCCTCTGCTCTTTAGATTTACAGCTGTGCATGTGCCGAAGGGCTGAAGGCATTGACAGTGAGCTCAGCCTTCCTTCCCACCACAGCCACGGTGGGGAACCGGCATCTGAGCCTTTAGCAGAGCTCTCACCAAGCAGCAGAGGTGGAAGGATAGAGCCCAAAGGTAAGGACACCAGTGGGTCTTCTCCTTCATGGTTTGCAGGCAGCTCTGGAAATATTTGTGGTGGCTCCAGATGTTCAGTTTGGTTGACCTAAAGCAGCTGTTGACTGTTCAGTCAAAATTTAACAGACTCATATGGAATGCACAGAATTTTCCACCTCAGGTGCTTGTGTGAATTTTGTTCGGGCAGCTGTTTGCTAGGTGTTTGTGGAAAATGTGGAATTTTAACCTTCTATAAAAGTCTAAAAATGCTTCTACTCAGCATTGTGATAAAAAGCCAAAATTTCAGAGTGGCCATCAGAACGGGACAATGCTATAGAGATATTTTCATTCTGAAATATTGCTAGTCCTTAGAGTAAGTTCAGGGTCAAAGGGAGAAGGACTGTGGCTGTGCAACCAAAAATCCCCCTCTTCTGTGGAAGATTTGGAGTTCGCCAAGGGCAGGAGGTCTGCCAGAGCACTTTGCAGCGTGGAGCTGAGGCTCAGCACACTGGAGCAAAAAAGTTGGTGTTGGTGGCACAAGGTTTGGTCTTTCAGATAAAAGAAAGTTTCAGTTTATAGGTTTGCTGGTTCTGAAGGGAAAAGTTGGTACATTTTTCTGATCGATGGTTATCCTTCTCCAAGTGATGATGTGACAGCATGGGCTGGACCAGAGCTCCTCTGCAGGGTAAAGGCTGACTGGGGGCCACTGCAGGATGTGAAATACAGGCTTGAGGCTATGACTACCAGTCCAAATCTTCCCCACGTTCTTGGGGTGTTGAGGGAGGGACATGGAACCCCAGACCTCTTTTAAAAATGCATGTCACCTGCTCTGGGGACAGCCCTGCTGTGCCCAGCACATGGCCCTGAAGGTGGCAATGATGGGACAGACAGGAAGGTGTCTGAGCTCAGAGATGTCCCTGACAACTCTTCAAGGCTGAGTTATGTGGAGTCGTCATGTTAACGTACAGCCAGTGAGAAAGATAGGAGAAATACCGCCACGCAGAGATCCATATTTTTCCCCACTGAGTAAAATACTGTGTAATTTTATCTAGTTACTATAAAACAGTTTATACTCCTTGTTTATAAAAAAAAAGAGAAAACCCCCCGTATTTCATTTCTGCTACTGACAAGCTATGGAGGAAAAATAGATGGTTTCTTCTGCATTTAATATTTCAAACCAAGTAGACCCAAAAGAAAAGGCAGCAATTAACCACAAGTACCAGCAATGTGTTCTTTGTGTATCTTCTCTCTGGACTTGGCTATGAAGAATCAGTTTAATATAAACTTATTTACAGTCATGTTAAATCTTTTAGCAATAATTTTCCAAGCTAGGCAGCCAAGCAGTGCAGCTGCCACACTCACCTTTCAGGCCACAGATTTCTGAGATGAGACCTGCATCTCACATTTTGTCAGGATTTACATCCTTTACAGGATAGTTCGGAAATGGTCAGCAAATATCTGACTACATGTTGGAGTAAGTTTATATACATAAACAGGGAAGTAAACTTTTAAGCCTGGCAGAACCCAAAAAAAGGGCCAAATTGTAAACAGAGGCATTGACTGCGGTGTGGGTTCTCTACCTTTGTGTGCTTGCCCACATAAAGGTGCACATTGCATGTGCAGGGCTATGTATTTTCCCTCTTCCACTGTAAATTCCACGAGACGTGCCCTGTGGCTTCAAATGGCAGAAGGAGAGATATCTGAGCATCATCTTGCCCACATCTGAATCACCTTACTATTGCTGCTTGGCCTCTTGCCACCTAAATAGCTGGGCTGTAAGACCAGGGTTAGCTGAACCCTCATCAGGAATCCAGCAAGGACACAGGATTGCTTGCCTGCTGCCTCCTCCTCTGCATAGCCTGCACCCAGGCTGGCAGCATCCTGTGACTAACTCTTCTAGACTGGATTTCTCCAAGGGACGACCAGCGCTTAATTTGGCTGACTCTGCGCTCTGCGGGAGCTCTCATCCATGCCAGCTTGAGTCCTAGCAAAAACCCATCATCATTAGTCCTCGAAAGGAACAGCTCGGATATTCTCCACCCCCGTTCCTGCAGGCTGGGATCTACTGTGCCTTCCCACAGACCGAAATTCCCCTGGTAGGCTCAATTACAGCAATCAGCCTTCATGCTCTTTTCAATGGCACCGCTGCCTCCGACTCCGTACGGCCACCACGGCGGGGCCGGGAGCAGCAGCGTTCCCACAGGTGTCGGGGGAGATGGCACGGCTCGTCCAGCTACACCAGACCTGCAGGCAGGGCTCTGTGTGGTGGGCACACAGGGCCTGTGGGCTTGTCTCTGAGGGGATTGCCCTGATTGGAGCCGCTTGGGATGTGCCCTGGCTCTGCACTTAAGGAGGTGGTTGGAGCAGGGCACCGAGCACGTGCCCTCCTTCAGCAGGGCCTTCGCTCCAGCTTGCAGCAGATTTGCTCTGGTGCAAGGCAGAGCTGGGCTGGGGAGGATCTGGCCAGTGTGCATTTCTCTTTGCTAACACTTTGGCAGCCTCTCAATGAACAAACCACTAGAAAACAAATCTGGAGCAGCCCTTGGCTGCGGTGGCCAGACCTCGGCTGTTAACTGGGCTGAAGAGTACCAGCTGCTCTGCTCCTGCCCCAGGGAGGAGAGGCCCTTCTGCTGTGGTCTGGGGACTAGAAATGCGCCTGAACCAGCTCCTGCAAACTGAGATGGCTTCTAGACTCCAGCTCTCGATCCAAATTGGAATTTCATGGCTTTACATGCTACCTGAACCAACATCTTGGCTCCAAATATGTCTCTGCTCTAAAAGGGCAAATAATATAGTGGTGACAAACTTTTTTTTCTGCCCATGGCTATGTATAATAGTGACTTCGAGGTGCTCTGGCTTGGAGGTCCCTGGCTGCAGCCAGGACAGTGCTTGCATTTAATTCCCTTTTTCCACCCCTCTGGCAGTGTGGGCTGATTGGGCAACGTACTTGATTTTGTACTGTGAGAGGAGACTGTGTGGCTCATGGTGCTTCAGCCACGGGAGCTTCCCCATGCAGGAGGAGCTGTGCTCAAGCGGGATAAAGCTTCCCTGTCTGGGAATGTGGAGTCAGGATGGCTTTTCCAGCTCTCCCTGCACTGCCCATCTGCCTGGCTTATCCCCAGTCCCTGCTGATGCCTGTGGACCCCTTCCCATATCTCCTCAATGCTCTTCTCCCAAGCTTGGCCCTCAGCCCAAAACCTCTAACTTGTGTCTGTCGGGCCTGAGGATGTTGTGGAACTGAGCCGTGTGGAGAAGGTTTCTGGTTTGGAAGAGCAGCATGTAGGGCAGGTAATGTTGAAGGCTCCAGTCCCAAGAGAGACTTGGTGAGGGGGGGTGAGGACAGAGCAGGGAATGTGTTGTTTTGGCTCTTGCAAGGCATTAACTAACCCTTTCTCAGAAATGTACTGAGCCTGGAAAACCTCTCACTCTCCCTGTGTTTTCTAGTGGTGCCTGTGCAGCAGCAGTGTAATGCTGGTGCTCAGACACCAGCTGTGGTCATGCAGGGCTCTGCATCTGCTGGGTGAAAAAACAGATATGCCAGTTATAAACGGGAAAGATTTGGTAGGTGAAATTTATTTGCCTGTTTTTCTAAATTCTGCTGGTGTTTCATAGTTCAAAAGGCATTACCTGGATTTGCTGTGGGTTGAAAAGTGAGGAAGGAAACTACTTATGTCACACAAAATTTTCTCCATCCTCTTCAAACAGAAAACCCCTCTCACAGTAGCTTTGTCCTGCGTTTGCCCTTTGTGGCTGTGGCTGCAGTAGTCCCCAGCCCTCGCTGGCCCATGGGCTGTGATAAGCAGCAAGAAACATCCAGGGTGTTGCAACACCCCTGCCTGTCCCCGAAGGGTGAGGACACAGCCATCCCTCGATGAAGGGTCCAGGGGCACTGAGCCATGGCACAGGGTAATATTGCAGATGTATTGCAAAATCTTGGGAGGGGAGGGAAGGAGATGGGTCAGCCTAAATCCTGAGCAGTCCTCAGAAGCATCTCTGAGGGTCCATCATGACCCCAGAGCTGTTGCAGTAGGTGGGCTCATCCCTTGGGCCATTTTCCAAGTGAGTTGGTGCTCAGCTCCCACCTTGCTTCCGTCTCCCACCTCTTTTCTCCTCCTAGGATTCCCCTCCTGAAGCTGCCTCAACCTGCTGTGGCACCTTCTGTCAAACGCTTCACACGTTTGTCACCAAAATGTTTTGGCAGCAGCAGCATCTCTAGGTTTTGACATAATCCCGACAGGAGACTTTCTCAATTATTACTAATGGAACATTATGCTCCTCTTTGGGAACTCCTGCATGAATAAAAAAGGGTCATTAATGACATCTGCGCAGAGCCCGGAAATTATTAGTCAATGCTTATACAGTTTTATTTTATTTTTTTAATTTTTACATATATATTTTCTTAAGCTCCTGGTAATTTCCCATCTTACCTCCCACCCCCTTCTCCAAAGTCTCCCATGCAAACTGGAGCTGAGCTGGGTTATTGTCAATGTTCTTGCATTTGTGCAGGTAAATGTTCTTCCCCTCCCACCCTTCCTTCCCTTTTATTCCCTCTTGGCTTCTTTAAAGATTGTAGCTCTTGTTTCAGTCCCAGGAGATCCCACTGCACCTTCTCTGGGCTTGATTTTATTGCTAGGGAAGCTCAAATACTTCTTGGACTTGAATAAACCAATATTGCCCTGGTCCTATCAAGGCAGTGGTGGAGAGGGAGCAGTAGGACCATGTCCCACTGCCAGTGGCCATCAGAGCGGCCTGTCCCCACTCCCTGCAGGATGCTGGTGGCATGAAAGAGATGCTGGAAGAGGGATTGGAGGTGTCACATTAAGTTGCTAAGTGCCACGTAACATCACGCAACAGGGAAGCTCGGCTTGGATCATTTTAGAGGACTTTCTGGATACCAAACTATTAGGATCTTTTCTGTCCTTCTGCCAGGTATTCGGTTCCCTCTGCTCAATACCTCTGAAACTGCCAAAAGAAGGCTTTTTCGTTATGATTTTTTCCAGAACACCGCAGCAATTTGTGGAACTGGACTCTGTCACTGGCCCCTGTGACAGAGCCCTACAGAGATGTGACCAAAAAAAAAGGTGCCTCTGCTCTGAGCCATTTCAAATGGCTCTGCAAGTCATGGCCACTGAGAAGGTGACAGGGACAGGGCTGTGCACAGTGTGTTGGAGGCTGCATCTGTCTCATGCCCTGTGTCGATAACAACATGTGGATTCAAGCCCTGGGCCAATGGCTGTGCCACTGGCACGTCCAGCAGGACCAAACCCTGAGGCCATTCTGTTTGCTGCATTGGTGTGCTGGCATATGTGGGGTTGGGTTTTATTCCCAAAAATAAAAATAAGGAAAGGAGAGATTTGGATTGATGGTTGGGCTTTCAGTGCAATCTCTTATGGCATGTGGAAGAGGAGAAAAGCTGACGTTTTCATTGGCTGAAAGCTTGTTTTTCTTTCCTGGGTCAGTATCAGTCAAATATGCTGCACAGAAGTTGAAGATGTTGTTGGTCCATACCCAGAAGGGAGAATTTTGGTGTCCTGCAGTCACTCCAAGATGTCCCTCTCCATGGTGAATGTCTCTAATGCTGTTTGGCAGGTGAATCTTCCCCATGCCATCAACTGTGACCAGTGGAGATGTGGCTGCTGTGGGGCTTGACTTGCTCAGCAAGGCAAGGGGCACCACCTGGGCGAGGGGTTTGGCCCAGGTGGGAGATGTGACTCTTCTCCCATGGGTTGCCTGGGACCTGGACTCATTGCAGAGCTGTTGCATATCCCTAGGGAAGGTCAAGCAGGGATTGCCAGCCTCGATTCAAACCTGGCACTTGGGGTAAAAGGTCGACGCAGTAACTCTACAAAGAAAACTACTAAACAAGAAATAGACTCCTTTTTAAAAAAAAAAAAAAAACCTTGGAGAAAAGATATTTCAACCCCTTTTTGATTTATGACCTACTATAGGATATTGAGACGTTATTTACAATCGATATACGCTCCTGCAAGACTCCCGCCGGAGCCATAGACCCCGCCTGTTAGAGTGGAGACTGGTCAGCCTGCTCCACTGGAAGTGCCAGCCATGTCCTGCTGGAACAGGCTATAAAGCTGGATGCAGCTGTATATCTTTCAGAAAATGGACCTGGTTACACATGTCTTTGGGCAGCTGACACAGGGATATAGTTTAGGGCTAAGACAGCAGTTCAGTAGCAGAAATCAGCATTCCTCAACCTTGCCAATAATGAAATCTCTTGCGCAACATAGAGAGCTCCATGGCCTTAAAGGTGCAAAATGGAGTTGTTCACTTGACTTATAATGGAATTGGGCCAATTTTGAAGCAAGCACTGGATTTTATTCTGGGATTTTATATTTAAAGGGGGATTTGCAAACACTTTAAGGGGTGGGGGGGTGGGGAAGTTCATTCCGCGTAAAATTGCGTCCTGGCCTCATTCCAGTTTGGGTAATTACGTTCTCTTTCTGTAGTGGCTGCAGGACAAAGGGCCATTCATCACGCTCCAAAGTGCTGCAAAAGGCTCCCGTGTTCCACCGGAGAAGTGCCTACATTTGAATCCAAGCGAGAAAGTTTTCTCCCCGTGCTCTAGGCCGCTCTGGAAAGCAATGGAGCTTGGCACTGCTTTAGGATCCTTTTGGGTGAGATATAGGGGCAAGCACCTTGTCATGCGCTGCTCAGGCTCCAGCAAATCTGGGTAAGTAGGGCGCTCAGCAAAATAGATTCCTTCCAGCCTCCCGTGGCTCGCCTTTCACCCCAAGGACATGCTTGTCTTTGCAGAGTGCCGCTGGAGCTCCAGGGGGTCCCTCTGGAGCAGAGGAGCTGGATTCCCTCTCTCCAAACCTCCCATTTTGGAAATGCCTATAAGCAAGAAACTGGGTCGCATCCAGCTGAGCAGGACTCAAGGACTTGGGGTGCATTCAGAAGTGGTGCAGGGGAGACTGGAAGGGCGCGGGTGCTCTGCCTTCCTCCTCCCAGTTCTCCATACAGGCAGAGAAGAAATATTTGCAATCCTTCCTCCAGCTTAGGGAGGGTCATGCTTAAGCGGTGGACCACAGTTTTCAGTGGAAGCAGTAGAGCATTGGATATGAGGAAGTAATTCTTTACTGTGAGGATGGTGAGGCACTGGAACAGGCTGTCCAGAGAAGCTGTGGATGCCCCATTCCTGGAAGTGTTCAAGGCCAGGCTGGATGGGGTTTGGAGCAACCTGGTCTAGTGGAAGGTGTCCCTGCCCATGGCAGTGAGTCCAGAATGCGATGAGCTTTAAGACCCCTTCCAACTCCAACTGCTCCGTGATTCCAGGATTCCTTAGCTCCCTGGTAGCTCTATTTGCAGTCGCTCTCTGTTGAGGCAGAGTGAGGCCCCACGGTGGCAGCCCAGGTACTCAGGTAGAGGCCAGTCGAGGTGGCAGCAGCAGGAGCAGCAGCATCTCCGCAGGGTGAGGGAGCATGTCTGTGTGCCACCCCACCAGCTGACCTGCCAGGGAGCATCCTTGGCCTGTGTGCCTTGAGAGTGTCCCTTTAAAGCAATTTGTAGACTGTTATCCTGTATCATTAACCTAATTAGTGTAATTGCCGCCATTTATGTAATGAGTATAAATACTGGAGGAATCCCATAATTAGGAGATGTAATTAGGTAATTAATAGATGACATGGTAACAAAAATCCAGGGGAAACTTTGCAAGGTGGACACTGTGCATGTGTGGTGTGTGTGTGGGTATTCTGACACAACAGTCTTGCCGGGTCCGCTGCAGATGTGCTCCGTGGTCAGCTCCAGCCTGGAGACCCTCTGTAGTCCACAGGCAATGTAAAGGGACCTTCAGGTGATGTGAGAAGGCTCTTTTGGATCTCTATAGATCTTGCAGAGGGGGTCTGGAGAGCCAGGATTTGCTTAAGGGGAAGAGCAGAGCTGTGGCCATTGCCTTGCCATACAGACATGCTTTGCTTTTAGATCCCGGGAGAAACAAGGGGAATTCAGCAGAGGTCTGAGATGTTCCCTGGCCCTGGGGTGGAAGGTGGCCTGAAGTCCTGTTTGGCCCATAGTGCTTCTCTGCTACAACCAGCGCTGGAAATAGCATGACAGCCAGCTCCTGCTCCAATAGCCTGCCTGACTGGAGGATAAGGAGCCTCAGGGTGCACTCAGCTGCCTGATAAAGTCCCATTTTAGTTCTCCTGTGGGTTTGGCTTAGAAAAGTGATTGGAGCTGGAAATTGTGTTTGTGCTGTGAAGAGCTGATAAAGTTCCTGCTGTGCCTGAGGAGCATTTTTTTAGAGCTTCGTGAGTTGTAAGTGTTTTAGCTGGACCCTTTCTAGTCATTGAAGTGTTGATTTTTTCTCCTGCTGCTCTGTTTCTTACTCCTCAAAGCCTGTTCATGCTTCTAGAGAACTTAATGTCTAGAGGTATCTGAAGAAAATAAGTTGCAGTTAAAGAAAGTTTTTACTTTGGTTGTGTGGTGTTTTGGTTTTTTTGTTTTGTTTTGTTTTGTTTTGTTTTTTTGGGGTTTTTTTGTGTGCTGTTGTTGGTCGTCTGGATTCCTGGTTGGCACCTGCCAGGAGGAGTCACTCCCACCAGGTTTCAGTACCTGAAAGTGGTCAATGAGAGAGCTGGAGAGCCACTGTGATAAGGGCCTGTAGTGATAGGACAAGGGGGAATGGCTTTAAACTGAAAGAGGGCAGGTTAAATTAGATATTAGGAAGAAATTCTTGACTGTGAGGGTGGTGAGACACTGGAATAGGCTGCCCAGAGAAGCTGTAGATGCCCCATCCCTGGAAGTGTTCAAGGCCACGTTGGACAGGGCTCTGAGTCACTTGGTCTAGTGGAAGGTGTCCCTTCCCATTGCAGAGGGATTTAAGATCCCTCCCAGCCCAAACTATTCCATGGTTCTGTGACAAGCCATGAGTACCTCCATGCAGGATGTCTCCTCTGCAGAGGGTTCTGGACTCTTTTCACACCGCAGTGACTCATCTACAGCTTATTTTGAAGAAGATATCGACCTTGTGGCTTTTAATCTTGGCCTCTCCCCCTCTCTTTTGGAGCATGTCCTCTCCAAAAGATGATTTGCACTCCTTGGAGGAGGACTGCAGCCAGCAAGAAGTGACCCCAAGACCTGCAGCACTGGAAACACCAGCTCACAGGAGAGGTCAGAGGGGAGCTTGTGCAGAAGTTGGGTGGTCAAAGGCTGCTGAGTCCCCAGGACCAGCAGCTAGAGGGAGATATGACCTCACGCTGAGGGCCAGCCTTGTCTATGCCGTGGATTCCTGTCCTAATGCCAAAGAAAATCCTGTTGCTTTCTAGTGTTCAGGGTCCATGTAATGAACAGCCATAATGCAGACTTCATTACATAGCATAAGTAATTCTTGAGATTAAGGACTTTTGAAATGGCTCCTGCTGCAATTTATGCCAAAGTATTTCTTAGTCCCTGTCTACCTGGGAAGTTTTATCGGGTGTATCATGATCAGTATATGTAGGTCCAGTTACACCAGGAAGGCTCTGTCTAGACATTTTAATTCCAGTATAAAAAGGGCCTTTTTTGCTTTAGCTTGAATTCACTTGCACATGCCCTTCCCAAAGTCAGGGCCTCAGCAGTGGAAGAGCCACCCTGTATATTAGTATTATGTTTGAATTCCCACTCTGGACTGCATCAAAGCCCATTCTGCCCTGAAGCCAGGAATTTCTGCTCCTGCCATGGCCTTGGCTTGTGGATGGGGAAATGGATTGGTGTTTGGCAGTTGCTTTAAATTTCCTTGTTCAAATTTCCTTGTTTAAATTTCCATGTTCAAGTCCTCAAGTTCTTCAGTCGTGCTGAGTGCATTAATAGTGTTGTAGTTCTGGCCTAGCTTTGTGCATGTTCTCTAGAGAGCTCAGTTTATCTATCTATTAACCTGAAGTTGTCCTCTAGAAATGGCCAGCTGTTCTTCAAATCTGTGGCCAAACAGGCATCTGAGGAAAGCCTCAGGTGTGGATAGAGACCTGGGTGTAAGGAGCCTACTGGGAGCAGTTGTCTGGAGGAGGAAGAGGGAGCAAAACTTTAACTGGAAGCAGTGAATTGTGTTCCTCCCTAAGATTCGTCCTGGTTTGAAGCAAAATGGATCCAAGGAAGTCACATGGTCTGTGTTAGACAAGCAGATCCTAATGCTGTCTGGTTTTTTTCCTTCTATCTCTCTCTACAGATTTGTTGGAAGACAGGTTGCCAGGAGAGTGTTACCAAATAATTATCCTCTGCCTCCTTATAGTAACCTCTGCAAGAAAGTGTTTAGACAGAGAAGCCATGTGAACTAGTCATTAATATCTTATAGGTCAGAGTTACGGATGTTGCATTGTGATGAAGTATGTATTTCTTCCTATTTCCTAGGAAAATGGGCTTGTGAGGCAGAGCAAGATTTATGATGATCTTAATTAGTTATTTCCTAGCTTTCAAAATGTTTGTGTTTGAGAGATGATATGATAGATAATTAACTTGTTGTCAGACAGCGACTTTTAAAATGAAATGTTTGTTCTCCAAATATTTTTTATCTCAATACTCATTGTATGCACACCATAGTACATACAGACTTGTACATATACATAAATCCATGGATAGGCATCGCTGCAGCCACAGGAGTTGGGAGCATGGGTGGATGCTCCTGGGATGGGCATTTTCCCTGGCTCTGCATCAGGCTAAGTGGAACGCACAAGATGTCACAGCCCTTCAACGGGGGTTGCTGTCATGTGGCTGCTCTTCTTGCCATGCTTGTCCTTACCTTCCTGCTGCAAAGGTGATCTGCAGAGGGTAAAGGGACTGGGGTTCTGCCCTGCCCTTTCCTGTGTGGGCTTATGGGCTGAGGTGAAGGCCGGAGACATTTTCACAGCCTGAGAGAGTTGGGGGTGTTCATGCTGGAGTAGAGAAGGCTTCAGGAAGAGCTTAGAGCACCTTCCGGGACCTAAAGGGGCCACAAAAGAGCTGAAGAAGGACTTTGGATAAGGGCATGCGGTGATAGGACAAGGGGGTATGGCTTTAAACCAACAAAAGGCTGGATTAGAATGGAGACTGGGAAGAAATTGTTTACTGTGATGGTGGTGAGGCCCTGGCACAATTTGTCCAGAGAAGCTGTGGATGCCCCATCCTTGGAAGTGTTCAAGGCTGGGTTGGATGGAGCTTGGAGCAAACCAGTCTGGTGGAAGGTGTCCCTGGTCATGGCAAGAAGGACTGGAAGGAGATAATCTTTAAAGCGTCTTCCAGCTCAAACTATTCTATGTTTCTGTAAGTCCTCTGAACCAGTAAGTTCCAGGGACACTTGCCAGTAACACGGTGCTTGTTAAGAGATGGAAGGTTGTGAAATTTTTTGTTTAACTAGTAAAGCTTAAATGAAGGGAAGTATATCTCTCATTGCTCTATTCCTCAAGGACAGAGAGGGGGTTGGAGAGAACCTTCAGGGAAGGCAGAGGGCAGGATTGCATTGACCCCAAAGGATGCTGGATGTGGTCCCTGAAGCCGTGGCTGCTGCAATGCCTCGTTGCTGCGAGGAGCAGAGCTGCTGCAGAAGGAAAGAGGTCACCTGGAAGTTGATTTATTTCTTTTTTTTCTCTTTCTTTTGCATTTTTTCATCAAAGCTTTATAAATAAAAGGAAAAACCCCTGGGGAAAACCTTCCCAACCAGCTGCCTGCTGCAAATACTCCAGGAAATGGGAGGTGGCAGGGGAAGAGGGAAGGAAGGCTAAATTTGGTGGCTTTTATTTTTAACAAGGGCTATTTCAGTTGGCTTTAAACCCATGCACAAAACAAAAAATAAATTAGAGCCATGGGAAACTTTTGCCAGACCCATAGGAGTCTGTGGAACCCAGCACTCGCTCCAGCCAGCGTGGCACAGACATGGTGTCTGTGCCAGTCCCTGCTCCGGGATCTGACAGCTCAGACACTGCCAAGGCCATTGCAGGCACGGGAAGCTCAGGGACAGAGATGAAGCAATATATTTCAAGGCCCTGCAAGATTTGTCTAGCAAAGCCAAGGGAGGCTCAAAACTTTCCAAAGCAACCAAAGGAGGCATCTGCAAGTCCTCGCTTTTCTGCAGGACTGTTGTACTTGGGTCCCTGACACAGAACAGTAAAGCTTAAGTTAATGAACCCAAACAGCCAAGCAGAAAGAAAACTCCTTCTTTCATTTTGCTTTTTTTAAAAAATTCCATGACGATCCTTCTTCTCCTGACTTGCCCCTGCTAAATCTTGCTGTTTGCAGCACCTGAAGTCAAGGCGTATAAAATGACTTGGCAGCATCCCTCTAACATTCCCCTGGCACTCTTTGGGGAGCAAGGGTGTTAACCTTGGTGTCTTGGCCGTGTGCCAGGGTAAGTAATTACATTCGGCCTCTATAAATTAGCCCCCCTGAACGCAGCCAGGGAGCTGCAGCGTCATTTCCTTCTGGCTGTGCGATGCCCAACACATTCTACCCGGGCACTAGTTGCATCTCAGTGCATGGGCTGGTGTGGAGGACGGGCACAGGGAGCAATGGGGGCTTGTTCATGCCAGCACTTTGTTAAATTGCTCTGGAGTTACACGTCTGGTTCCCGATGCTCCTGCTCCTGTGTCCAGAGAGTGGAGAGCGCAGAGCTGAGTGGGATCGGGCTCCCTACCCCAACAGGGTGACCTGATAAATTGCCACCAGTCAGCTGAACCTCAGTAACGGCCTCTCGGCTCACAGCTAAAATTAGCTGAAATGGCATGAAGAGAATTGCTGAAACCTCCACGAAAGTGATTTAAGCCGAAGCACGTGACCTCGCATTTGTCACGGGCCGGAGCACGTGCAGGCCTGCTGGCACAGCGCAGGTGATGTGCAGGAGCGCGTTATGCCGGGTAGTCTCAAGCCATCACTCGGTAGCTGGACCCCATGCTCTACCTGTGACCTCGTCCCACTGCTCCTCAGCACTGGCTCGAGTTAACCCCCCTTCTGCTGGGACCCAGCTTAAAGGGTCTTCAGCAGGTGCCGGGTTACAGCCGGAATGGACTTTGGAGAGCGGGAAGGGTTAATTTAAGATTAGGAACAATGTGTTGGCCGATTGTGTGTATTTCTCAATGCAGACGCCAAGCTAACCCTTTTCAGTCTGGGCTGAGATGGAGTGTGTCTATGTGCAGGATGATAAGGCAAAGAGGGTTGGAAGGTCTAAGCAGGAGGAGATGTGGTGCCACATTCCAGACTGTCTTGTCATTGTTCCTTTCAAAGGTCGTCTCTTGGTCTGTAATTTTCAAGACTGGGTACTAAGGGCTTTGGGATCACTGTGCCTCCTCTTCCATGAATCCAGCTGCCCCAGAGTGGGTGCCCTTCCCAGGCTGGCAGCACAGGCTGCAGCTCCCGTGGTTGCCCGCGGTGGAGCAGTTCCACCTTTGCATAACTGTTCTGTGTGTGTGGGAAAGGATTTCAAGAAACAATTGACCAAATGAAACCTCCGTAATGCTTCTAAATACTCAAACACATTAGACATGCCTGCCCAGCTCAGAGATAAATTAGAGCTATTATCACTAGAGCCCAGACAAACAAATGGAGGGCTCTCTCCAAACAAGCCATTCACTCAAGAGACTGGATTTACAAGGGTCAGGGAAGCAGCATGAGCTGCAGGCACTTGCTTTCTTTGGAAACCTGTTTAAATTGGCCGTATTGACTGGTGCAGGAGGGGAGAGAGCACAGCTCTGCCCTTTGGGATGTGGGGAGTCACCTCCATGCAGGGACTGCGGTGCTGTGACATCCTAGCTGACGTTTTGCTCTCCATGTCTTCCATCAAGCTGGAAGTCAGAGACTGATCCATTTTGCTTTTCTCCCATGTGATGGTGGGGAGATCAAGGTGTGCAGGAGCACATCAGGGATGCCAAGGTCGCTTTGCTCTGTCCTTGGATTTTTGTGTGTGCTTCCAAGGAGGGACAGGGAGCCAAGCTGGTAGTAAGGTGCCATTGAGAGAGAGGTCAGTTCCAATCAGCATCTTGGGCATCAAGGAAACTGCCTGAAGGGGTAAATGGAAGCCAGAGCATGTGTTTTGGGCAGGATTTTGCATGGCAGCTATAGGAAGGAAGAAGCAGATGCAGAGACAAAAAAAGAATAAAGAAAAAGAGATGATTATTCTGCTTCCTGGCTGTGCTGGGCAGCCAGTACTCTGGTGCAGGGTCGCCAGCACAGCTTGCCATGGTGTCCAGGAGCACCATGCTGGGGCTGAGCATGACGGAGGCTGGAACTTGGAGCCTGGCTCAGGCAGGGTGTCTGGAGAAGGGCCATAGTCAGCAGAGAGTTTCAGCTCTTGGCCGGGCCCCCCAGCCAGCCTTGGTAAGACTGGGGGAGCCAGGCTGGGGGGAGAGGCTGGGCTGTCAGATGGGTTCTGCAGCACCACAACCCTCACTCACTTGCCTGGCAGCTCAGGCCAGCAGTGCCCACAGAGGCTGTGAGGGTGTTATTCTCTTCTGAGAGATGCTCTTGAACACAAAATCTTGATCGTGAACCAGAGTGTCTCTTTTTGGAAGACATCCAGTCTCCATGCACAACCTCTGACTGATGATGAATTTGCCATTTCCCTTGGTAACCAGACCTGGTGATTAACTACCCTCCCTGCTCAAAATTGTCTTTTATTTCCCATGCAAGGTTCCCTCACTCAGTATTGTCAACTCCCACTATTTATTTTGGGTTTTGCTGCTTACTGTGCCTTTTACCTGTGAGCCTAACGAACATGCCAATCTCAGCTATTTTCACTCTGTGGGTATCCGGGATCAAGTCACGACGAAGATTTTCTTTGACTGCTGAGCAGACAGAGCCCTTTCAGTCTTTTGCAGGGTTGAACACAGGCAGAACAGAAGCTGTGCTCGCCACTGCCTTGAGCATCTCCCAGTGCGTGGGATTTTATTTAAAGTCCCAGCCTCTGGACTTGTGCCATTACAGAGACCTTCCACTTTTTATTTTGCAGAAACCTGAAAACAATTACTCAAAAGACAAACAAAAATAATTTGGTGATTAATTTTTTTTTCAATGCATCAAGAGTTTTCTCATGTTTTGGTTTATTGTGAGCAGAAGGGGTGGTAGATGCTGGCTTGGTGAATAATTAACAAGGCTGAAAACTTGCTGAGGAGACACTGTGGGCCTCAGGGAGTGTCTCCTTCCATTGTGTGTGATTCCACAGGCAAGGCACACACTGACCTGCAATTCCCACGGCTCTTCTACCTGCCCAGTACCAGGGCAGATTTATTTAATAAGGGTAGTTCGTATGGCCTCTACATCTCTGCATTTCAAGTCTTCATTCTCCGCAGGTTTTTCTGCGTTGCTGGGCAGGCTGAAGGGCACAAGTGGCCTCACCATCAGTTCATGCATGTGGAGAGAGATGGAGTTTATTTTACAGCTTCCTTCAAGGGTCAGAGGTCCACTGCATTGTGTCAACCTCTCTCAGCTGAGCTAATGTGCTTCAGTAATCCCAAGACTTCAGCTTTCTTTGTCTTCCACTGTGTTTGTCACGCTCTCCATATCTCCTGGCACTCCTGGTATAAATCAGCAGTGTTTCAAACTGAAACAGCAAGATGCCTTGTTTAAAAATACCGAAATTATGTGTTTCCCCTTCCTTCATTCCTCTTTTTATATTTCTTCCCAGGAAAAAAACCTATTTGTGAAGTTGGATCCAGAGCAATAGTAGCTTTGGTGGCTGAACCCCCACTGGTCTTCTGTTGATTTAAAACTTCAGCAAGTCCTACTAATTGCAGCCTACCCCTCTTAAATTCCTCCAGATCTTGCAGTGAAGCTCTGCCTCACTCACCATTTCCAGGCTATAAGATTTGGGTACTGTTACTCACGATTTCTGCTTCTAAAAGGACTCTGGAGACTGGGAGTTTGGGAGCATTCTCCTAGTCCCTGTGGATTTTGTGCATATGTGCTATTCCTTCCATAAAAGAATCAAGCCTGGTGGTCAGGACCCGAAATGCATGAATATTTATTTAAAAAGTAAATACTGCATCAAATAGGGATTGATGTCTCAAGGGCTGGGAGAAAAAGAGGGAAGGATGAGCGTGTCCATGTGTTACACATCTACAGGTTCATGTGGCATCCTACAAGGTGAAGGGAAGTCGGCAGCATACGCCTGTGGTTCTTGTGCTTGCTTCTCAGTTACCATATGAGGCCTCAATGAGGGTGTCGATAAAATATTCCATGATGGGCACATAAAATAGCCCATATAGAATCATTTATTAAATGTATTCGAGGAGCAGAGGAGGTAGATTGTTCCATCTGGCACACCCTCACGAACCATGGAGAGGATGCTTTGCCTCAGTTTTCAGAGGATGATGCTCGAAGATGCCCAGCTCTGCTCCCGCCCTGGTACCCACACACTGAGGGTCAGAAGAGACATCAGTGGGGCCTCAGTTCCTTGGAGAAATATCTTGCTTATTTTTTGTGCTGGCGAGGGAGAAGTTTGTGTTTAGAGGTCAGTGAATTAATGAATTAGAAAACAAAGAATCAAACTAATGTTCATTATTTTCTGAAAAGCAAACACAGTCTTCGCTTTCATTTACTGCAGAAGCATTTGAGAGATTTTCCTAGCAGAGATCAGAGCTCCAGCTAGTGAAACCCTGTAAGAAAGAGTTCGTGCCTCAGGCAGGAGACAGACAGACAGTGCAAGGAAAACAGAAGCAGTGACTGGTATCTGAGCACGTTTACAGGAGCCAAAAAGCAGAGCTGGGACCGCAGGGCCAGCCCTGGGAACCCCAGGCCATAGAACCGACCTCCTTCCTCCCACAGCAATGCTCTTAACATTGACCAAGACACGATCGTTCATGTGTTGCCCCTGGAGTCAGTGGCTGAAAAGCACTTTATGAGGCAGCACAAACACAATGGGCTATTATTTTTAGGCTAGAGCCATTCACACATTTTTCTCTGCAAAGAGGGCACCCTCCCTCTTTGTTGTGTTTAGTTGTTTGTGCTCGCCTACTATTCCCTGCCTATCCAGCATCTAGCAAAATAAGATGCTGGTCTTGTCTGGGGAGGTAAAATACTGCAAATTACGCTCACCTGGAAACCCTTCGGGTTTGAACCTGAGCGCTGCTCTTCTGCTGTAGCTCTGTGTCCAAACCGGCGGAGCTAATGACCTGAGACTGCAGGGAAGTTTGGACACAGGCTGCAGCTCCGTCTCCCGGTATTGCTCTCCTCAGTGGATTAGGAGAAGCTTCCCTGGCAAACCGGGAAGGAGTCCAAGCTGGGGAGCTGGTGTGATAGGAACTGACAGGGCTGGAAATTTGATTTCTGACTCTTTGTGCGTGTATTTCTTGTGAAAGGAAAAGAGGGAGAGGGAGCCAGGAGTACTTTGAATCCTGCAATCATTAAAACCAATTCCACTTTTCCTGCCCCTGCCCACCTCCTGATATGTGTGTGAAACAATCTTTACAGCTACACAGCCATCAGATGGTATCGACCCGGCGGTGGAAATTGCTATTGACTGCTGCTGGTGCTGCTCTCTGCACTTCCGTGGCTTTTAAAGCGACACTCTTCAGGTGATTTCACTTTGCACTTGATACAGTCTGGGAAGCACTGCCTTCGAAACGGGATGGGAAGGGCATGTGTGGGATTTGTGTGCGCAGCAAACACCGCCACTCCCTTTTAGTCAGGGGAAGGGTGTTTGAGCACGTGTGAAGAGATGCTCCTGCAGAAACACTTGTCTAATGGTAAGATTAAGAAATTTTATTTTTTTTTTCTTTAGTTCATCATAAAAAGATTCCTGTGTCCCACCACAGTTTTTTCATACTGTAATTCCAGCACCAAGCCAAGACCGTCCTTCTACCCATATGAAGAATCTATCCAGTCCTACATCATCTGAGGACTAGATACACTGGTTTCTTGTTTTTAGGGGCACCTCTTGTTCCATATTATTAATTCTCTCTCATCTGCTCTGCGTTCCAAAGGAAAAAAAAAGCAGGAAATAATAACATTTGCCTTTGATGCAAGTGTTTTGTGCAGCTTAAAATACTCCTTTTATCACGCATGAGAACGGCTCTGGCTCAGGTCTGTAAAAATGCATATTTTGTTTCCTCCAAGGCAATTTAATTGATAGTATTTGGTTATTTCAGTGTTTGGGTTTGGAGTTAAGTGGTGGTGGTGAGGGGAGATGATTAAAAAAAGCTATGAAAAAGCCAGGGTTAGAGTCTGACCCCCACTCCAGAGTAAATCTAGTACAATGCCATCCTACCAATGCTGGTGTCGCTTGGGTTTCTGTGCAGTGAAGGTCCCTGTTCTACCTGCAGGGAAGACCTGGCAGATGCTGTCTTCTTCCAGCACAGGCTGTGATGGTGAAATCTCTCAGGAACTATTTTCTTCTGGGATGCTGCTGCAGGGCTGACAGCAGCACCGTGGCCTCCAGTCCACATGCAGTCCACCTGCCAAGCACTGGCTTGGAGAAGGCAGAATATGCTTTGGAAATTGTCACTTGCATGGTCAAGGAGTAAAGCAGGGAGTACCCTGCAGTGGTCTGACCTGTGCTGCAGCCTGGGCCAAGCTCCTGTCTCTCTTTTACCAAGCTGGAGGTGCTGTTATGAAAGGAATGGACATTGCTCTTTCTCATAGAGCTCTGTCTTTGCTTCTCCTCCAGTCTTGTGCCTTTGACTTTAACTACATGGAAGTGCCCAGGAGCAGCAGCTGGCCAGATGTGTCCAGAGTGGGTGTACAGGGAGTACCCTTTCTTGTTATCTGGAACAGTGACTGCCTAAAGCTTCCAAGCCAGCCCCTTAGCTCGAATGCAAATAACCACTGCTATTAGCTCTGAGCAGTCCCTGACAGCCTTGATTTCAGGTCACAAGACTGGCAGGCTGCTGAGGTGTCAGGAGACGTGCCTGGCATTTCCCCCACTCTCCAGCCCAAGCCCTGGGAACTGCTCACATTGGTTTACACTGAGCCCCTTGGTGTTCATGTGGTGAGTCTGACCCTTCTCAGCCTGGCGCTTCTCAGCTGAATGGGAGGGAGAATTGGAAATAGAAAGGGCTGGATGTTGAAACCATGTCTTGGTGGGATGGTTTGCATTCCCAGGCCCCTGTGCTGAGCAGCCTGGGAAGGGAGATAATGCAGGGCTGGGAGATGTGGTTAATTGGGGGTCAGTGGACCTGCTGGCTGCTGTGGGCAGAGCTGAGGGCTTTGTAGTAGAGGCAGTAAGAGACCTGGCCCATGGGTGGTTTAACATGCCAAACACTGCCCTCCATGCTTGGGGCAGAGCTCTGAGGAGAATGTACTGGGCACCTTTGGGTGAGCACACGGCCCTTTGCTGCTTTTGCATCTGCCGCCCACCCCTGGGATGGTCACAGGTCAGGCATGTCAGTCGGGAGAGGGGCTGATGACTGTAAAATAACCATGTTCCCTATGGCTTCCTTTGCCTCTCTTCCCTTTCCCCTTTGTTCATGGCAGTTTGCATCTCCTAGGACACTGCTCCCATTTCTCTCTTCCCACTCTATCCCCACCTGGCTACTGGAAGACCAACACTGCCTATTCCATGGGGACAGTAGGGACCTGGGATGACTCTTCTCCCTGCTCTTCCTTGTGTTCTGGCATTGTCTTTCTCTCTGGTATAATTCTTGTATTGCTCCAGAACTAGACTATCTAACTGGGGAAAACAGTTATCTGGGAGAAGGGACTGGACAGCCTGGAACACAGGAGGAGTTTCATCTCTTTTGTTTGAGGCCAGGGCAATGTGAGCCAAGTGGAGTCTTCCCAGCCTGGACCTTGAAATCCAGGCTCCCATGAAACACCCACCTGGGAGTTGTAAAAATTAGACACCCAGGCCTTCACTGTGAGTTAAATTAGTACTTCTTGAGATTTATTAATTTACATCCTTTGAGGACCTTCCCCAGCATGAGACTGGGGAAAAGCAGCATGTTAGAGTTGCTGGTAGCTTTTTGAGTGTAGTGTGTCCTTTTGTCTTCCCCATTGCCAGGACCACAGCACCCCCGACCTTTTTCCAGTCCTCTGGCAAGTGTCTTCTGTCCCCATCTCTTGGACACCTTGACTTTTGTGTTCATTAAATGGAGGCTGGGAAAGTTGAAGATGCTGCTAAACGTGCCAGTGTGGGAGGCTGAAGACTTGTTCCAGAGCCGTGTCCAACAGTTCCACCTCTGCCTCAACAGGACCTCCTTCCAAACCCACAATCCCAGTGAACTTAACTTTCCATTCTCAGGGCTGTGGCTTTCCCTCCCCAGCTAGTGCTGAGCTGATGTAGCCAGTGGACCATGCATGGAATGTGAGTGTAGGGTGGCTTTGAGCACACTGCAAGATGTGAAAGTGTGTGTTCTGCAGGCTTTGTTCTGGTTCAGAGCTGGTGACAACCTGTCCTTTCTGGCTTCCCCTTTGGGGAACAGTGCCTAGGGAAGGCAACCTGCTCCCCTAGCCCAGCTCCCAGTTCTGCATGTCCCACAGTAGCCAGGTGCTGCTGGAGTGTGTATGTGTCCTTATCAAACAAGCAGCCCTTGATAGTTTCTCTTTCTTCCGGGCTTAACCTGCCTAAGTCTTTTTGGGGTGAGATACGATATGCGACTTGACAGCAATTCAAGGTGAGATTTTTTCCTCCTGGGAAAGCGTGGTAAGAAATTAAGCTTTGCAGGTTTTCTGCCCAGCCGACCAAGGAAAGAAAAGTCCTTGGTGAACTTGGGCTGGGTCTGGGGACAGGAGAGCTGCTGCTGTGATTTGTGGTTATTCTCTCTGCAGCACTGCCTCCGTACTCACAAGTGAGAGGCAAGTGGTTTTGACACCTCTTTATGACCTGGGAGCCATAGGGAAGTGGTGGTGACTTGTGTTCTGGAAAGACAAGGTCATCGACAAGGATGGTACAAGCATCTTTAGTTCGTCTGACTGTACTAGAATCCAAATATTTTCAATTCATAGGAATTAAAGGGAACATCCTAGATTTAGGCTGCTGGCTATTTGAATCTGGGTGCTTCCCAAGGTGGTGTACAATACAGGGATATTATAGGGAAAGCTGTTGATAAGAGCAATAGTGAAAATGAATGTCTGGTTTCAAGCCTATCTGTCCTACAACCTTCAGGGCCTGCCAGGGGACGTGTTTCCTGGGCTGTGAAAAACCAATATGGGACACAATCATATATCAGTGATTATATCGATCATTGTCTCAGACCCATTCAGTCCAAGGACACCAGCACCTTTTGGAGAGGAAGTGTTGCTCCTGCTCTGGGAGTCTGGGGAAGGTGTTGAATGTGTAGCAGTGACGGTGTGTGAGGGGATGTGACTCTGCTTTAGGGAATGCTGGGTCCATACTCGAACCAATTAGTAGAATGGAGCTGAGAAAAGTACAGAAGGGACCAGACTGATAATAAGCAAAATGCTTAAATATGGGAAGTTGGGGAAGAAGCCAAATGAAAATGAAATGAAAGGCTAAGGTCCAACTTCAGCAGTTGTGCAGAAAGCATGGGACCGCTGATAATAGGAAAGCCTGCAGGAACAATGGGTCAAACCCCTACGTGAGAGAGACTGAAGGAATCTGTGAGCAAGCCAAGGAGGGCGGGGGGATTTATCGAAAAGCATTTCAGCAAATTGGCTTGCTTGCTTTCCACCATCAAGACCTAAATCCCTTACTGTGACCTCTTTCCTCAGTAATTTGTGGTGATGGCCTGTTGAGAGATGCATGGGATAGCTGGGCTCTCTCTCAGAGGAGCAGCTGGGGTCTCCTTGGCAGACCTTTGCATGGGGGGGATGCTTCCCACCAGATTTAGTGCTGTGGAGGGGCTGATGGCACTTGCTCTATCCCTCCGTTCAGGGCTGATGAAAACTGCCTTTAGGGATAACCTTAAACCTCTCTTTTATGAAGGTGAAATCAGAAACCTGTAGCTGCGCCTCTTCCTGGGCAGCCTTTCTTAGTCCTGGAAATCTATGGGAAACTCAAGAGAGGAAAACCAACTTCTGACTGCAGATGAACTCCATAAAGACCACTTGAAGGTAGATGATGTGATGGAAAACATCCTAAAAACCGTAAGTCTGCATATGAGACACAAAGAAAGCAATTCTAGATCTCTCTAGTTCACATGAAGCAGCAGGGATTTCTTTCACAGGTACTGGGATCAAGGTAGGCATTACATGATCACCTTTGGGTGAGAACTTCGGCTCTTGCCAATGTAGGTAAGGCTCTTCTTCTTGGCTCTCCATATCCCCATGTGTACAAGAAGGATAGGGATATACCCTCTTGGTAAACCAACTGAAAATGGACTTGCTACAAAAGAGAGGCCAGCCTGCTGGTGGTGAAGAGGTCCCATTTGGAGGCTTGATTTGTCAGAGATCATGGAGAATCTGTGGAATATAGTCATGTGTTCGTACCTCTAATGTGGCTTTCTTCTTATAAAAGTACTGCATGGAATATGAGACTCCCTAGATAAAAGTGAATTTAACAGCTATTTTGTATCCTTTGAGGAACATCAGTACTGGCTGAAAGAGGGAAAAAGACCTTTTTGTTGAGTCTGGAATGGACCTGCTTTTATTGGAGGATTCTACGACTGCTTTTGTTGCTATTTCCACTGATAGCTTTTACCTGACTTGCTTTCAAAATCTTTGTTGGATTTTTTTTTTCTCTCTTCAAAAAACTGCGTTTCCATGCTGAAATTCAAGTTTGGTGTTTGGAAAAATATCCAAAATGATTTTGCAGATGGCTTGCTCTGATGCAGAAGTCCCAGAAATAGGGCATTCTGTAAGGGAAGTCACCTGCTTATTTCCAGGAGGGTAGACAATTTATTTTAAACAATGCCATTTTCTCTTCAATTATAGACATTTTTGTGGAAAAAAATTTTGCAGCAGTCTCTAAGAAAGAGCACGTGATCACAATTAAAGGATGTGCTGTGCTGTATCAGAAGGTAGCATTTAAACAAGGGAAAGCCTGAATATCAGCTATAACTCATTGTAATTATACCATCTATTTGAAACATGTAAATATGTTTGGTAGCACTTACATGTTTATGTCAGCTATTGGGAAAAGACATTTTTCTTTTTGGTAGGCTTCTGGTGGTAAGAATTTTGTTCCTTGCATTTGAATAAGTAACAAACAAGTTTAGATACCATAAATTTTTGTATGAATAGAACTTGATTCCCTCTCTTGTGCTTGTAGGATTTTACCTGTGTTCAGGTGATTTATAATAATTTCACAAGTAGGTGATATTAATAAGCAATGTGTTAATTAAGTCATGCATTTCTCAGTAAAATAAACCATGACAACAGTAAAGTCAGTGTGATGCAGGGGATTGAACATGAGGCTGGGAATGGGGTGAGTAGGAATCTATTTCTGGCTCTTTTCACCTTAAATGGGATCCATGGTATTTAGTTCATTTTGAAAGGGCTTTGAGATGTCCAGGTTGAGGTCCCTCCAGAAGACTCAGGTGCTTTCCTAAAGTCTAACACACAAACCCTGCAAAAGCCAGAAGTCTGATTTAACCTGGCATTGGAAGCGAAGCTGTGTCTCTGCTTAAATTGATGAGAAAAGTCCCTTTGCTTCTGGGGACTGGGATCCTTTGCCAGGGGAAATCATTCTGAGCCCATTTCCCGTCCCTTTGACATTTTCTGTCTCATCAAAAGCCAAAGAAGTAAGGAAGAAGGTTAATGACTAAATTGACAAATAAACAATCAGTTCAAAGCGGCAACACAACATTTCCTGGAAAATTTAAGAATCTGCTCTGAAAACCAGTTAGGAATGTAAACGCTGCCATGCTCCAGCTCAAGGGAGGCTATCTGTACAGAGCTCATTGTGTCACAGGGGCTGAGCCTGGCTGGGAAATAGAAAGGGCTTTGGTTTTCCCATGGACAATTTTCCTTTAGAGGAAAATTACAGAAGAGGGAGGAAAGTTAATCTGGTCATGGTGAACCGAGAAGGGTGTGGCTGCAGATGTGTCTTAGGTAGACCCTCTTCAATGGTGTGAGGTATGACCTGTACGATGTCTGGCCCTGCGATGTCAGGTTTGGGGCAGCAAAACAAAAGAGTCCACGGTTCAACTCAACAAAAGGAAATGTTTAAGGAGTCCCAGGCCAGGAAACTGCTTCTCATTCCATGGTGGCATGAGTGTTGAATGATGGTGACAGTGGGATGCTTCCCTCACGCTCAAAGAAAGAGAGTGTGCTTGGCCTTCATTTCCAAGGGCTCCACTTTGCCACAGTAATGGTGCATTAACAACAGCTTGATTTTCATTTAATAAATAATAGGAATTATTCTACGACAGAGCCAAGATTTTAAACAAGAGACTCCCATAAACATTTTCTTCAGGAATCTGTGATAAACCAAAGATAGCATTAGATGTACTTGGGGGGAGCAGGGACGCCAGACTTGGAAGCTGTCCATCTGCTTCGCCATTGAAACAAAACCACTTTATAATAACCACAGAGGAGAGGAAGCAATGCAGCTTGGCACATACACTTACACTATGTGTGGTGGAAATGTTTATTCTTTATTTCAGAAAGATTTAGTGGGTGTAGAGATAATAGAGCATAGTGCTCACTTGTGTCTTGGGGAAGGAGGGGTGATGGTGTTTGGGTTTTAAGGGAGTCCAGTGTCGGCTCCCATGGGGAATATTTTCGGTAATACCTATTGCAGTCTCATGCACTTGGAAGGCAGGAAGAGACAGAGGAATGAAATGTGCTTTTCAGGAGAGGTGTTGTAAAGGCCCCAGGATTAGTTATCTCTGACAGGAAGGATTTTACAGACTCCAGCAGACAGCAGAGGCAGTCCTGGCCATTTCTGCACTGGCATATAGCTCCTCCAAGGCCCTGTGCTGGGATGCTTCCCTCGGAGCTGCTTCGGTTGCTCTGCCCTGCTCTCTCTGAGATGCTGTGGGGCTGCCTAGGGTTCACCTTGTGTGTGCCTCGTATCCCTACCCATGCCACCTCCCCAAAGGGTCTTTTGGCTCCTGCTCTCTCCTGTATGCTGAGGCATTGCATCATGACTTGGAAAAAGGGGAATGATCTTTGAAATAAGAGTCAGCAGGGTCAGCAGGCCACCACACCCCATGGTCCCCAATGTCCCCGTCATCCATCGTGCTCCCTTTTCCACGGTGCACGTTCAGCTCTGCTGCGCTGCTTCTCCTCAAAGCTGCTCAAAATCAAGCCCAAAAGACCCTGGACTGACCTCTGGAGTGGGAGAGCCCCTGCCAGGGTTTGAGACAGCGAATGTCTAGACTTGGTGTGTGAGCAAGCAAGTGAAGGCATGACTAAGTGTCTGAAAGTTTGGACCTTTGCAGAGGAATCCCTTGGCTCTTTGTTTCTTGGATACAGTTCCACTTCCTGTGGAGCCACGGAGATAAGGGATTTTTTTTCTCCCCATTTTTTTCCCCTTTTCAAAAAAGTAAAAAATATATAGATATGTCTTGGGTGAGAAAGCAGAAACCCTTGAAAAATTCTGGCAAATCAAGACACATGAAGAATGCGTTGAGTGAAACATTTCAGAGCGACAAAAATCAAAACATCTCACTTCGCCTTCAACCACTTTAAAACATTTTAATGGTTCGGAAGGAAATTTCAAAACTAAAAGTCGTGTTTTGCTTAAAACACTGGAAAGTGTTTCATTAAAAAGGAAGAGTGGAAGCAAAACAATTGCCTTATATGTTTTTTCTTTCCAATGAACCTGATGGGTCTTTCCCCAAATGGTGCTGAGGTCAAGGAGCCAGGGTTAGACACATCTTGCCTTGTGTTACAAGGGGCCTGGAGCTGGCATACTGAGAAAGGGACAATCTGATGAAGTCATCTGCCGTGCAAGAAATTATTCTATCCCCATAACTGTTTTATTTATTCATTTTTATATACAAATTTTCAGGCCAGCCCAGTCTCAGGGCCATGCTTGCTGACCTACAGAGGTCTTTCTTGGCCACAGGACAGTCTCAGATTCCAGGGAATGCAGAAAGGAGCTGTGGAAGTCCTTTCTCTCCAGAGTGCTGTGACACATAGGTCGGAATGGTGGCCTTGGGACCTCTGCCAGGTGTTCCTGCAACTGCTTGGGCAGGTGAGGGGTCACCAGGCGTGTGATGTGGCACTGCTGGCTTGCACAGTGTGCTTGGGGAGGCTCTGCATGGCTCAGGGAATGGGAAGGAGAGAATCACAGAATCAGTCAAGTTAGAAGGAACAACAGTGGGTCATCTGATCCAAGATTTAGTCAGAGGAACAGCTCCATGAGGAGACACTGGTGACTGAGGTCAGAGGGAAGAATCTCCCGGGTGGCTGCAGCGGAGCTGACACGCTGCTCCTTCCTGAGAGGTGGGCTGAGGGGAAGCTGAGGGCAGATGGGGAAGGCTGAGGGGAGATGGGGGGCTGAGGAGTGGCTGAAGGCAGATAGGAAAGGCTAAGAGGAGGTGAGGGGCTGCAGGAAAGCTGAGGTGAAGTGGAGAAGGCTGAGGGGAGATGGAGAACGCTGAGGGGAAGCTGAGGTGAGATGGAGAAGGCTGAGGGGAGGGGGCATGGCCGAGGAGAGGCTGAAGGGAGGCTGAGGGCAGATAGGGAAGGCTGAGGGGAGGTGTGCAGCTGAGGGGAGGCAGGATGGCCGAGGAGAGGCTGAGGGGAAGTGGGCAGCTGAGGGGAAGCTGAGGGCAGTTGAAGGCTGAGGGGAGATGGGGAGCTGAGGAGAGGCTGAAGGCGCATAGGGAAGGCTGAGGTGAGGTGGAGAAGGCTGAGAGGAGACGGTGAACACTGAGGGGAAGCTGAGGTGAGACAGAGAAGGCTGAGGGGAGGTGGGATGGCTGAGGGCAGATAGGGAAGGCAGGGGAGGTGGGGGGCTGAAGAGAAGCTGAGGTGAGGTGGAGAAGGCTGAGGGGAGGCAGGATGGCTGAGGAGAGGCTGAAAGGAGACGGAGAAGGCTGAGGGGAGGTGGGGGGCTGAGGGCAGATGGGGAAGGCTGAGGGGAGGCCGGATGGCTGAGGAAAGGCTGAAGACATGGAGAACGCTGAGTGGAGGTGAATAGCTGAAGGGAAGCTGAGGTGAGGTGGAGAAGGCCGGGAGGAGATGGAGAAGGCTGAGGGGAGGCGGGGGACTGAGGAGAGGCTGAGGGTAGATGGGGAAGGCTGAGGGGAGGCGGGCTGGCTGGCTGTGGGGGAGGTGGGGGGCGGAGGGGCGGTGGGGAAGGCTGGCTGGGGGCAGCCCGAGGAGCAGCCGGGGGGCCGCGGCGAGTCCGAGGGGCGGTGGGCGGGTTGAGGCCCCGCTGTGGCCGGCGGGGAGCGCGGGCCGGGGCCCAGCAGGGGCCGAGCAGCGCATGGCGGAGAGCGGGGGCCCCGCACCCCCGGGCCGGGCCCCGCGTCCCCCCTCACCGCTGCGCTCGGCAGGGCTCGGCCGCTTTAAGGCGCGGGCGGGGCGCGGCCCCGTCCCACCTCTGAACCCGGAGATTGACGGGCGGGCGCGCAGGGGGCGGTGCGGCCCGCGGGCCGGCCCTCTCGCCGCCGCCGCCGCCAATGGGGCCGGGGGGGCGGGCGGCGCCGCTGCCCCTTCCTCCCCCCGCCCCCGGGCTCCTCCGTGCCAGTTTGAGGAGTCCGGAGCCGAACAAAAGCAGGCGGCGAGGGCCGGAGCGGTGCGCGCAGGCCCGGCGCAGGGGGGCCCAGCCAGCCGGCCCCGCGGTGGGGGAAAGTTTGGAGCCCTCCCCCGGCTGCGCGGGGGCTCCGGCCCGGCGGCTCCGGCGCTGCCATCGCGGGCGGCCCCCGCCGCCGCCTTATCCTCCTCCCCCTCCCCGGGCGCAGCCCCTGCCCCCGGCCCGCCCGCCGCCTCCCCGGCGCGGTGCTGAGCTGCCCTGCTTTCGGAGTCGCCGCCGTTTCCCCTCCCTTCCCCGGAACCCCCCCTCCTCTCCCTCCCTCCTCCTTCCCTCCCTCTCTCCTCCCTCCTCCTCCAGCAGCCAAAGGGATTTTTTTCCCCCTTTCTTTTCTCTCTCTCTCTCTCTTTTTTTTTTTTTTTAATCCCCTCTCCCCCCTCCTTCATTTTTCTCCTCCTCCTCTTCCTCCCCGCCGCGGAGCCGGGCGCCAGCGTGAAGGATAAATAAAAAGCGAAGAGGAAGAGGCTGGGGAGGAGGAGGAGGAGGAGGAGGAAGAAGGGGGGGGAGGAAAGAAGAAGAAGAAAGCGAGCAAGAAAAGAAAGCGAGGAGGCAGGCGGGCAGCCCAGCCGCGCCGCTCCCGGCAGGCAGGGCAGGGCAGGCGGCGGCGGAGCGGGGCCGGCGGCCGGCGATGGATGACCAGCCGCGGCTGATGCACACGCACAGCGGGGTGGGGATGCCGGGGCACCCGGGCCTGTCCCAGCACATGCAGGATGGACCAGGCGGCGCGGAGGGGGAGGCAGGCAGGAAGCAGGACATCGGAGACATCTTACAGCAGATCATGACCATCACGGACCAGAGTTTGGACGAGGCGCAGGCCAGGTGAGAGCGGCGGGGAGAGGGGGAAGGGGGTGTGCGTGGCGGGGGGGGGGCAGGTGCCGGGAAGTTTCCCCCGCGCCCCGGCCCGGCCTTTGTTGTGCGGCGGGGGCAGCGCACCGGGGGCACCGGGGTCCTGCTGCTCCCGCCGCCGGGAAACGCGGCGAGGCAGGCGGGAAGAAAGGCGGCTGCTTCACGTCCCTCCTTTTTTTTTTTTTTTTTATTTCCCATTTCCCTCCCCCCGCCTCCCAACTTCGCTGGGCTATCGGGGGGTCGCAGCGCCCTCCCGCCCCTCTCTATCCCCACACCGGGCCTGGGTTTTCCCAGCCTTTTTGGGGTGGGGGATAATTGCGGAGGGTAATTGTGGCTGGGGCAGGATGGGTGTGCGGGAGGCTCCTCTCCGGGCTCCTCCGAAAGAGCCACCAAGTGCTGCCCCGCTTTTAGGGCCGCTAATGATGTTCTTTCTTAGGGCCCTGTAGTGGTGTTATTTTTAAGGCCGTGTTTCTACGCTTGAAGATGCTCGTAGAAGCGTTGCCTTTTTTATTTTTTTCTTCTTCTTAATTGCACGTATATATAAAAGGGAAAAATAAGGCTGTAAAAGCCGGTATCTGAATTGCCCTGCGCTTCAGGGAGTGCAAACCTAATACGCACCTTCAAAAACGCTACCAAAAGTTAAAGGAGGGAAAAAATAATCCCCGAATGAAGGAATTAAAACAGAAAAGTTGTCCTGAATTGCCCAGGGTACGCTTGAAATTATTTCTGGGCTGCAGAGCTGCTCGATGTGGTGTCCTTCCCCCTGGTATTCATGCCCCGAGCTGGAGCAGATTGCTAGAATACATTGTTCCTGGAAAAACGCTCCACACAGCCCCAAAACTCGCTTAGGAAGAACTTCCAGAAGGACAAAAGTATCCTCCAAACCTCAACTTCCATCCTCCCCACCTCCACAGCTTGTATAGAGCTCCCTCTTACCAAAAGGGATTGTTGCTAGGCTGATCGTATTTTCTTATGTTCTTGCAGGGGCAGAGTAGCTGTGAGGAGGAGGAAATCATTCACTTTCTCCCCGGCCAGACCCGGGGCAGTGAGGGGGATCTTCCTTTGGAAAGTTGCAGGAATCATGTGTATTCCTGACTGGATAATTTAGTGTAATCAATAATCAATAAAACCGAAGCAGAACAGAGCTAGGAGAAGGCTTTATGGGTTTGCCTTGCTGGTCTGTTTCAGCTACTTTCTCACAGTAAATTTTTTTTAAAAATACTTCTGAGTTGACAAACACACACTGTTTATCAATAATGTTTGGCTTTGCATTTCCTCCTTCCATCCTACTATTGCATGGTTATTTTGCTGCCCTTTTTTTTTTTTAATGAAGTTTTGGGAAGGTGCAAAGTGCCAGTATTATATTATTTGTAATAGGGCCCCTACAGCATATGTACGTGATTTGCGTATACCCAAATGTCTGCTCCCATCTGGGTGTGCTGATAAGGGAACACTGTGGTTCTGCAAGGGTATATACCTTTGAGAGACTTCATCAGAGATATAAATCTTTTTAACATGTTGTGGGTGGTGGGGTAAGTAGTGTGAATGTTTGCCAGATGTTCACATTGTCTTTCGCGTGTAATTTCGGTTGGTAAACAGAAATCCCGTAACCGGTGCCTGATAGCAACAGCCCCTTTATCCAACTGAACCCTTGGCTAAACGGTGGTGTGGATAGAGGGGGAAAAAATTAAATCATGTTTTTCTTTGCCTCGGTGGGCGCGTGGTGGGTTTTGAAACCAGCCAATTAAAACCACCCCCCAAAGTCTCTCCTCAAAACCCACGAGAGCGGTCAGCTCTGAAATAACAGCAGCCGAAAAGAGCGGCGTTGAATAGCGTTCCCTCCCCTTCCCAGAAACAGCCGGCTGTGATTTTTAATGTGTTTACTGTCCCAATTGTAAAGAATTAAATTTTAACACCTGCAAATAAGCTGGATGTAAGTGGCATGGAGGCAGAGGAATGGGTTTCTCTCTCCATACGTGTGCATTTCTGTGCTCCAAGTTGTGCGCTGAAACCCCCTGAACTGACAGCTCTAAGCAGAGGGTGATTCCAGTGCTGGGGCAAGGGGGGGATTTGTGTCCCCTCTGCCTCACAGAATGAGCCTAATAAAGCACATGGCTGGGTGTAATACTGGAGGTGGGGGACAGAAAAAGCCCAGTGATCTCTCTGCTTGGCTTCGGCAGGAAGGTCTCGTGGCTCCCGCCGGCCTGGGAGCTCGGTGACAAAGGCAATTTTCAAGCTATTCCTAAATTAGTGTAATTCATCTCACCTGTGTTGTGTAGGTGGCTGTTCACAGCACTGGAGCAGAGGGGGCTCAAACCTGTGCCTCCCTGCCCCCCCACCCCCATCTCTGGCATGCACATGCCAGCTGGCATGAATTTGGAAAGTTGTTCCTTGTGGTGACATCCTAACCTCACCTTCTTCTCTTTTATTTTCTCTCCAGGAAACATGCTTTAAACTGCCACAGGATGAAGCCAGCGCTTTTCAATGTCCTGTGTGAAATCAAAGAAAAAACAGGTAGGAAATCAATGGTGTTGGTTGGTTTTGTATTATTTTTCTTTTTGCTCCTTGAGGATTTTACTCCACCAAGTTTGTGTGCCCACCCGCCCATGGAGGAATATTTAAGTTAGGAGAAATAACTCAACAGTATTTAATGCTTTGGGCAGTGGACTTGCATGATGTGGTTTGTGTCTGGAAGGGAAAATATCGTGGTTTAATTTCTATTGTATAGCCTTTCTTTCTTTATTGCTTTTTCTGTGAAGAAAAAAAAATTCAGCTCCCTAGCAATGTCTGTCTGGCCCTGGTTTCTTCATTAGGACATGGCACTGTTTAAAAAAAAAAATAAATAAAATGTGGATGCATAGTGTGTGTAGGAGAAATAACCTCAACAAAATGAAATTGCGCAGTTTTATTACCATTCGTATTCGGGTAAACGTAAAGGTTTCTTACTTTTTTTTTAAAGAAAGGGTTAAAATGCTTTTGTCTGCCAATCATCCAGGCTAGCTCATGTAAGAGCGAGCCGTCAGTTGCCTTTAGTGAAAGCAATATATTAGATTGTTAGTTACTTTAGGGTACTGTTGTTTTATGGCATGGGGTGTTCTCAGGCTTCTTTAGAAGCTAATGGCATGAGAGCGTTGGTTCTGCTGTTTCCCACTTTCCAGACCTCCTACCATGTACTAACACACTTATAACACATCCCAGGGGGGCATTTAAATTTTAAAAGCAACAATTAAAAAATAGCAGTCATCAATCAAGGGTGATCTTAAACAACAGATGCTCAGGGAAGGACATTTAGCAACATGCACCACTTATTTATGTATTTGCTGGAATCTCTTTTTTTATTTTTTTTAATTTTTTTTTAATTGGAAAAAAAGAAAAAGGGGGGGAATGATGGAAATTTTGGGAGGAAGGTTATTCATCTCTGCTGTTGGTTTTCTGAGCTGACCAGAGTAGATCTGTGAGCTTTTCCATGCCAATCTACCTGCCTTGTTTTAGCACGCTGCAAAGTACTTGACTTCTCCCCCCTCCCCAGTTCTCCCCTTTACAACAATGACTGAAACAGTCAATAATTCATATCTAAGCCATATAAGCAAGGGCATGACATGAATGAAAGTGACAATAAATATGATTGCACACCCAGTTGATATACATTGATAGTTACACATAAAAGGGGAACAGCTTTCAGAAACCTGAACTAGGTCTTTTTTTCCTTTTTTTTTTTTTTTTTGTCTTTCTTAAATATATATATATAAAACCGCCTAGCATGGGCAGCTGATTGAAAATACAATTACTTGACTCTTGCAATATATATAAAATGACTAAGGGGGCCCTTTGTTAAGCATTGTTTGTGCAGTGTGTAGCCCAGACAAAGCACCTACCGATGGCATTCAGCTCTCTGAAGTCCTCACGGCTGCAGGGCTGGCTCTGACCTTCCCGAGGAGTCCTTCCTTACAGAGTTCCTGTAATACCAAGCAGTGGGTTTAGTATGGGAACCTCTGAACAGTTCATGTGCTGTAACATGAGGGAGTCTGCCTAGAAATAAATTTTACAGATTTTATAGTGTTTCCTTGTGTGTCTCCACAAAAAAAGGAGCCACCAAGTTCCTTTCCCTCTTTCTGCTTTTATTTTGTGTGAGTCTGAGTTCGCCTGTCTCTTCTCCGTGTCTGTTTGAGGCTGTGTGCGTTGCCTGCGCAGGGACACTTTTTGGCAGGGTTAGCTGTTTAATCCCACCTTGGCATTGCTATCAGCATAGTCTCAAGTTAGGGGATGGGGAATCTGCTGGAACCAATCTTGGTGGGAAAATCCAGATGAATTTGGGGATGCTGTGAGGTCCCAGCGAGCCCGGAAGGGATGAGGAGCTGTACGCTGTACATAACCACAGTGACTAGGTGGGATAATTCCTGTCTGCTAAGGAAAGTGGGAAGCGATGATATAGGGTGAAGCATGCTCTTGGAAATCAGGACATTCAGGTGTGAACTAGGGCCGTCTTAGATTTTTTTGGAAATGCTGTTTGTTGCTGCTGTGCCTGGGTTACTTGGCTAGGGGACTCCTCTATGGAGGTCTCCGAAGAGGTTGACTGGAAACGGCTTTTGGAGTGTTGTTTATCTACCCTCAGATATGTTTACGGTGAATTCTTTCACTTTTCCAGTTCAAAGACCTCCTCCCCTCTCCCCCATCTGCATCCCCGAAAGTCACACTTCGTAAGGAAGCAAACGGCCAGATGGTTTTGGTTTATTTTTATTATTTTTTTTTAATTATTGCTTTGTGGGCCCAGTGCTAGGAGGAAGTTCGCCTTGCTTTTTCTGGGGCCGAGGATACCGCCTGCTTCTGTTTGTTCACCTCCTTCCTTGTGGGCAGTGGCGTGAAAGTTGAACCAACTTCTTGCTTCCCACTTTCCATTTAGCTTCCCAGATTTTTGCATGTGTCACGTTTGAAATCCTGGTGATTGTTTGTGGTCACTGGTGGGTGTTTGAATGTGCGTGTGTACATCTTCCCCCCGGCGTTATGATGTGCAGAAATGTGCGTTCAGTTACCCCGCTGCCTGATTTAAGTGACTCCAGAGCCTTACGGAGACTTTACCACCATCTCTCGCAACATTATGGCTAATATTTCATAGTGTTAACCTTGTCTTGAGCAAACCCAAAGTGTCCATAAAGTTCTTAGAAAAAGAGGTCGTCTGTATTGACCAAAGAGTTCCCCTTTGCATTTGGGCTCTTCAGTTATTTTAAAGCATTTATAAACAGTTTTAAAAAATAATAATGATTTAAAAAAAAAAAAGGCTCAGTGGATTGTCTTTTGTCTGCATCCTGGAGACTGCTGCTTTTGGGGTGATGGCTGCTTAAAAGTAATAAAAGTTGAGAGGTTAGATGCAAGCAGGAGTACATGGAGGCAAAAAAATTGCCGCTTAAATATACATTGAAGTTGTCGGCATTCATTTGGTGTGTTTTCACTTGCTGTTGGTCGCTTTGTTGCGAGGGAAGGGGCAGGACTGCCTTCAAATGGCTGGCTGGCTTTTTGGAATAATAATTATGGAAATGGGAGGCATTGTTGTCCTAAATACAATTGATTCCTCCGTCAATAGGGATTGAAATCGGAAATTGCATTGCTGATTTATAAAAAGTTTGAAGGCAGGGATAGGGACTCTGTCTTTATGGTTTTGTTTTTTTTTTTCCCCCTTGTTTTTTCTCTCTCCCTTGGTATTTTTTTTTTTTTAAGCTGTTCTCTGCATGAGCAGAATAGCTAAGCAGAAGAATCAGGCAAGGCATACGCAGACGTGGGGTCCTTGGATGGCAAACTGGAAAATATCTGCTGTCAAAATGCAGCAGCATCTATTTCAGCTGTGAGCCTTTCCCAACTCCCATCTCGTTCGGCGGGGACCGGCAGGGAGAGGCTGAGCACAGGATATATGACCATTTAATCTGATTCCTCCTCCTTAAGAGCTTTTGCCATCGTTTCACTTTCTCTGCTCATTTGGGGGAGGTGAGGGCATCGAATTCTACTTCTTAAAAAGACCCTGACTTTGTATTTGAAATCCCTTGATTTTTATTTTCTTCGCCGTTCTGTGTTGAAGGAATTCAGAATTAAAGGAAAAATGTATATAGCACCAATTTGGGGGGGGGGGGGGGGGGGGAGATTTATGAAGTGGAATATTTAGAGACAGCACTGATTAGTGGTGCAGTTGTTGAATGATGGGTTTGTTGTCTCTTTTTTTTTTCAATTTTAATTTTAGAACATAATAGCTATATAAGGTGCCTCTTAGCTACCTTTCCTTGTGCATTATCTTCACCAAACTTAACTCAAATCAGATCTTTGGAGGAGGTAGGATTTTTCCCCCTTCTTTTCTTCCTTAACACCCCTTTGTTCTCTCCAGCTCTGTGTTCAATTAACACCCCCATCGCAGAACTGTAGTCTCTTTTTTTTTTTTAATGTCTGTTACTGTATTTCACTTCTGACACCTCTCTTATTATTCTTGCCTGCTATTTCTCTTTAATATAGCAATTACGATATGGGGTTTCTTTTTCTTCCTCCTTCCCCTCTCTTCCCTACCCCCCAGCTAAAATCCCACCAGGAGCAGCACGGGCAGAGAGGAGTAGGCACGGTGTGCACAGCGCTGGTGTTTTTTGGGGTGCGGGTCAGAGCTGTAAGCAGGGTATGCTGGCGAGCCCAGTGCCCCTTGGCTGAAGTGTTTCTCAGGGCAGGATGGAGCAGCTTGCTTTCCTTCTCCCCAGCCCTTCTCCAGGTTATCAAAGTCTGCCCTCCTCCTTATTCTGTTTGCACCAAGGAGGAGGTTTCCCAAGGTGCAGGAGAGAGTTCAACACACCGATTTGAATTTCAATGCAATTCTTGCACCTGAGGTATTGTTCTGCTTCTGCGAAAGCTCATCATGAAATTTGTGCTCCAGCCCTGCAGGATTGGGGTCCCCGCTTTGCTTTCGGCAGGTCCAGCCCTTGCCCGGCTGCTCTCCCTCCTAACCTTCAAAGGGGAGGAGGAAGCCTTTGATTTGATATTTGTCATTACTATTTTTTTTTATTTCTTCTTCCAGTTGAAAGGCTTTGAAGGCAAAAGTGGTGCTTCTCTCTCCCAGCCAGGCAGGGTCTGCAGGGTCCCTGGTGTGCCTGCCTGAGGGGGGGAAGTGAAACATTTTGGGAGAGCAGGGCCTCCAGCTGACCCACGCTGCCCGAGGAAGCTTCTCTGTAGCTCACAATTAAATTGCTTCCAGAAACCTGCTGTCTTCAAGGGAAAGAAGGGGAGGAAATGTGCAGGGTCTGGAAGATAGGGATGGTTTGGGAGACTTTGGCTTGGTTGAGGGCTGTATTACCGCAAGAGGAATGTTCACCTCTGGGACTGATTGGGAGATGATGGAAACCAGTCACTCTGATGGGAAGGGGACCATGGCCCAGTAGGTCCTGGTGGCTGGAACGTGCAGGGTCATCATGGCTGGACCTGTCACTGCAATGAGTCCTTTATCTGGGCTTTTGTCTTCCAGTGTGGCGTTGTCCGTCAGGGATGTGCTGGGGATGGATGGCTTTGGAGGAGCGTGCTTGCAGAGAGGCTTCTCTTTTTTTTCTTTATAATTTCATATTTTCCTCCTCTCCCCTGGTAGCATGTGGTTGGAGCTCTTTGAACGGAGCAGGCTTAATTAGTTTAATCAAAATTGGCCTCCTGCAATCCTCCAGGGGAGGAGGTGGGAAGAACAGGGCTGCCAGTGGGCTCTTCCTCCCCCTCGGCCCTGCCATCAAAGTGGAGAAACCAGGCCTGGCTCTGGCGCGCCGTTCCTGATCTCGAGAAACTCCCCCCAGTTTGGGGAGCACAGGAGCCAACCTGTTTGCTTTTATTTTAAGCCTTGGTTTTTGTGGGTGCCTGATGTTGAGTAAACTTCGCTGTGATTGCAGCAGAGCAGGAGGATGTTCTTGCAGGCTCTGCTGTGTCCCATTGCTCCCTCCCCTGCCCTGTTTGCTCCTGGGGGATGGATGAGCCAGTCCTCCAACTCTTGATCCCAAGCTCCCACGTATCCCAGCCTTTGCTTTCACTGGCCTGCCCAGGTTTTGGGTAGTGGTGGCTCTTGGGCATATTTGTCTGGGGAAGGAGGATGCCGGGAAGGTGTCGTGTTGGCAGCCTGCTCTTTGGATGCTGCCTGCTGACAGCACCAGGCAAGGCACAGAGGAGAAGGGATCTTCGTGTTCAGTTAATGCATGCCGGAAAAATATCTATGTTAACCAGATGTGGGCATAAATAGCAGCTTACCAGAGCATCGTCTTATGTGAATGCTGTATGTCTTCCCTGCTGCCACGGGTCTCGCTTCAGTTTATCTCCCTTTGCCTCTCTGTGATCTTGGCAGCAGTCAGTGTTGTGGGTGAGTCCAGGGAAAGAGATCTTGTTATCGAGCCTTGTAGCTCCAAACGAGAAACTCAGAAGATCTTTCAGGCCTAAATTTCTCCCGGGAAAAACAGTTCAAGTTCCCTTATTTGAGACCTGCAGAGGGATTTCCCCCTCACAGCGCTGTCTGTGAGCAGAGCTTTTCTAAATGCTCTCAAATGTGAGATTTATTCCTGTTAGCAGGCTCGTGCCGGCCCTGGGTTTGAGGGCAGCGGTTGTAAACAAAACACAGAGAAACTCTGAGACAATTTCATCATGGCTTTTTTTTTTTCCTCCCTGTCACAAGGAAATTACTGCATGCAGCAATCCTTGAGGGGAGTAGGGTGGTGGTTTAAACACAAATGGGTTTGTTTGCAGTGAGATACAGTAGGCTGTGCTGCTGCTGGTGCTTCTGCTGAATCAGAGCTGGGGATTTTGGCAGGCAGAAGGGAGGAAAGACAGGATTCCTTCTCTACCTTTGGTTTGGCACTTCTCTCCCGAGTTCCTTGTTTAGCCCAGGAGCTGCTGCTTTCTCTGCTAACGAAGCTCTGCAAAGGGGTTTATGATTTCTTGGAAATCTACTGAGAACCATTTTACTACTATTTTTTTTTTCCTTTCTGTGCTTGAAGTTGGGGTGCTTTGGGGAGGCAGGAGAGCCTGTCTTGTTTGCCCTGTGCACTACAGGGGTGGTTTGCAGTTTATGCAAAATACCAGGTAGCCAGTAGGAGCAGAGGGTGAGTTTGCCTCTGAAGATGTTTTATTTTCTTTTTTTGCCCTTTTTTTTTTTAATAATTTTTTTTCTTCCTGTTTTGTGTTCCCATGACAGTTTTCCTATACAATGAGTTTCTCCTGGTAACATGTGCTTTGCTTTGGGATTTGCTATGTGGAAGGTGGGCTGTACAGCCCTGTCTCCATGGACCCCAGAGCAGGATGCCCCTGCCAAGGCTCCACACTTTTGGGCTGAATCTTTGGACCTTTGAGTTCCAGGCAGGGAGAAGTGATGCTCCCCTGTGCTGCAAGGCTGTGCCCTGTACAGTGCTTAGCACACGGGGACTCAGTGCTGGGTTGGGGTTTGGAAGGAGGTAATGTGATTTACAGCAATGGATCTGGTTAATAATCTCCAGCAGCTTCTGTATACTCAGGGGCTGCTTGTATTCCCAGCCAGGTGTTTGCAGACCAGATCAATATGGCCCTATTTGCATGGGGCTGTCCGTAATCTAATAAACCAACCTCAATCTGCGTCCTTTGCTTTCCCCAAACACCCACTGGATCCCGATCTGGTCAGTCTGGCGAGTGTTCCCCATGGGGGGAGAAGCTGTTTGTGAGCAGTGCCTGGCTCCTGGAGTGCCAGCCTGGAGCTACGTGGCACCCCAAGGCTGCACTCTCTGCCAGAGCCTGGGCCGTGCGAGCACTGGGGCTTTTTGGGTGTGCTGGGTGCTTGTAGGTGCTGCGTGGTGCTTTGCAGACCATCACCTCCACGATGTGCCTCCAGAGGCATCAATGTTGGGGGCTTCCCATGAAATCCCTCCTCTCATCCTGTTGCCTTTGGGGGAGCATCTGCTGGGAACCCCTTTTAAACTAGAACTGATGGTTTTGTGGGCTGGATGGTTGGCAAAACTGCCTTGGAGGTGTTGCTTTAATACAGGGTGATGGGCAGTATAGGGATGAATTACAGAGAGCTGTGGCCTGAGGAGGCTGTGGACTGAATTCATTAGTGTGTGTTGTCAGACCAGCGGCTGGGCTGGGAAGGGACTCAGGTGATGCTTCCTCCCGCTTCTGGGAACCGCTCGGGCTGGAATTAGTGGTTTGCAACTGTGTCAGTTACAAGGAAAAAAAAAATACTTGTATCTCTTGGCCTTGTGTTTGTAAGCCCTGCCCTTGTGTGTCTGTATATATATAATGTTTATATTTTTAAAACGGAACAGAAAGATACATACACTGGCTCTTCTTCCCGGTGGTGAGGGCAGGAGCACCAGCAGCCCGATGGGGGGTTTGGCTGCTGGGGAAGCCGTGCCTGCCGAGGAGCAGTGTGTTGTTGCTGGTTCTCTGTGATTTGGGGAAGTTGCCAGCACAGATAATAGAAATCCCCTCTGACACCTTGAGCGATCCATACATTGTCACTGTCCTCTCCCTGCCCAGCCTTTTATTTATAGGAGAAGCCTTACCCAAAATAGCTTTTTTGCTTGCCCTAAGCTGATGGGCTGTTTCCAACCCCCACCCCCTGCTTTTTTTTTTTTTTTTTTGAATATACTGATAAATGGAAAAGCCTCAGAAGAGCCAGTGCTGTGAGGAGCTGCTCTAATCTAAAATGGTAACTTTACCATTTTACTTCAGCTTTGTTGCAAAACAAGCGGAGCTGCCTTTGCAAGTGAGATCAGACTGTCTAAATACTGGTAGCTGGATTTTTGTTTCTCACTTGAGTGCAAGCCCTGAAACTCAGTTCATCATTTCCAAGTGCCATTTTCGGTTTCACCCAGCCTGGCTGGCCTGCCCATCCTTGTTATCAGAAGAGGAAAATCAAGTTTCTCTCCTGGCTGGATAACATTTTCAAATTCCAGAGTGATGTCGATTAGCAGAATTAGCAGTGGCAGGTTACCCAGCAAAAACACCCTTCTAGTTGCGAAGTGTTCGGTGCTGGTTGCGGCTCCTTTCCCAAGTCCAGTGGTCCCGATCCCAGATGTGTCTCTGCAGCATCGGGATTTTTTCTCTTAACTCAGTGCAGTGGTTTCCTTTGACATTTGATATTTACATGGCTTGAGCAAAACTGAAAGTGAATTTGCCCATAATTCTGAAATGTGCCTTTCTAATTTCAGCATTAATGTTTCAAAACTCAAGCTGCTGGTGGGTGTACCTTTGTTTGTTTACACACATCCTTTTTTTTTTTTTTTTTTTTTGTCCCCCCCCCCCCCGTGCAGTCATTCTCTTGTGAAACATGAGGAACGATAAAATACTGTGAGCCTCTGAATGGATTGTTGTCTGACTTTAAGCTGTGAATTTGGCTTTTAACTCCAAAGTCTCTAATTTTAAAAGGCTGCAAGTGTTTTAACTTAATATTTGTTTGTTTGGGAGGAGGGTGCTTATATGCAAAATTGTTATTACAATAATGTGATTAATTACAAGAATTTTCAACTAAATTATTAATTGCAATATTGCAATGAACTGCAAAAATATTTAAAATAGTGCAATAAGATGATGAATTTGCAATACTCTGATTATTGCAAATCTCTAGACAAAAGGCACAGTTCATAGGGTAAAAGCAATGAGTTGGAAGGAGTTGCAGCTATCAATCCCGACTTGATAACACAGGATACAGCCTCCCCAGTATGTTTTTGTATGAAGCTTGTGCTTTCCAGAAGGGTGTTTGTCCATGTGTGGGGAAGTTGCAGGCAGTGGGACATGTTCCACTGGCTGGAGGAATGTTTTGAAGGGCTTATGACCCTTGCTTTGAAGGGGTCACCTATTTATTTCTGATGTGATTTTGTGAAGCTTCTGACTGCAGTGTTGTGCTGTGTGCTTGCTCTAAGAGCGAGGAGCCTGCTCCCGGAGCGGTTGCGTGTTTGGGGGGAGCAGGTGGCAGGAATGGTGTTTTCAGGCAAATATATTATTCCCTCAGAAAATTCTGGCTGTTAGATCTGGTCAGCAGATGTGAAGTGTCGATCGGTATCGGTAGTGGGAAGGGGAGTCACAATATACTTTGCTAATGGAGAAGAACCCAAGGAGCAATTCTGTGATTTACGCTTTTGGCAATGTGAAACGAAACTGTCTGGAGCACTTTGCTCAGCGAGCTCTTAGCAGACCGCTTCTTCCTCCCTGCTTCATGCAGATTTTTCCGAAGAAGCTGGTTTTCAGGTCTGTTGCTGCGTGGTCAGAGGTGACTGGGGGGCATGGACCCCTTAAATGCATCTGGAGGCACAAAGCATCCAGCATGGGAGCAGGGAGTGAGCAGTGCCCGCTGTAGCTCGCTCCAAAGCCCCGGTGCAATTCTGTCCCCAAGTGGCTGAAAAGGTCACTTAGCGCAATAGCAAACGTTTAATTTATTTCTTTTTTTCAGTCCCTCAAATAGTCAAATTAGCATCCTTCCTCTGCCACAGGAGCTGCTGGAGGGGGCATCCTGAGGAGGATTATCAGTAGGAGTGCCTGGGCCCAGGCTGTTCCTCTCCCGAAGGTCCCCGGCTGCTATTTGCACATCCCAGTGTCTGACTGCGGCTGGCATTTCCCCGGTTTGGTGGAATTTACTTTCTGGCTGGCGAGGGCATTGGGTAACATTTGCACATCTGGGCTGCTTAAGCTGCGGAGGGGCTGGGGGGATACGTTGGAGAAGGTCAGGGGTCTCTGCTTTCCTTGTGGGCAGGAGGGAGCACAGAGAACAGCTGGTAGGTACTGTGTCCTCTACAGAGGCAGCAAGCAGGAGGGGGAAGATGGTGTAGCATAGCACGATGGTACCTGTGCAACTGTCTGGACCTGCTCTGATGTTGGTTGGATGCAGGGTTGGCCCTGGGTCTGCAGAGCTGAGACCATGCTCTTTTTCCTCATGTGGCAGATGGATTGGTTGGACAGTCCCTGGTTGTTTTTTACCGTGGCAGAGGGGGCTGTATTTCCATTCAGATAGGTTTGCAGTGCATGGCTGGGAGGTGCACAGCCTGTGGTGGGAGTTCTCCTTAAAAATAGCTCTTCTGCATCCAAGTCTAGAAAGTCACGGGCCCTTGGGGTGGGGGTGGGGGATGACGTGTGTATCAGCACGGTGGCATGGCTGGAGGTTTAGGGAGACTATCCCAAGGGCATACAGGGAGGATTGTTTTCCATGAGAAACCCACAAGCAATATGGAAGGAGATGAGACACAGCAAAGGGTGGTGGTAGGGGAAGTTCCTGGTCTTCCCATGCTCCTGAGGCAGGTGGCAAAGTCCACATGGGTAGAAGGACAGATTTTTATTTCCCTTTTTCATCCATGTTTGGTTGGGCCTCGGAACATCCTTTGGCAGAGGCAGGGTGCCCAGGGGTCTAACAGCCAGGGGCCAGGGCAGAAGGTGAGGGCTGTGATGACATGGTGCTCCCAGCCCCGGTGCCCATTTGGGAGCTGCAGGCACAGCTCGTGGAGTGTGCTGGTGCCGCATGCTGAGGCAGGTGGCTGTGGGCAAGGATGGCGTATGGACCCACTTCATCCTTCTTGGGCTGTGACTGAGAAAGGAGCTGTGCAATTAGGAGAGGTCCCTGCAGTTTGTGTTTGAAAGGAGCTCCACTAGGGTAATTTTTAAGCTCAATTTTGAAGCTCCTGTTTAATCAGAAGGCCGTCTGCTGAGAAGGAGGGAAACTGCTTGTGTGGTGGGTCTGTGCTCATGCTGCATTCCCTCTTCTGCTTACTTTTGCTTTTTTCGCTGCTTCACCCTTCGGGAATGCCAGTTCTGCTACCCCAGAGGCATCCAGTCTCCCAGCACCCTTGGGTAGTGATGCTTTCCTCCCTCAGATTGCTTTTTCCAAGTATCTCCCGGGCCTCTTACCCAGTGTGTGTAGTCAGCCTGTTGCCTTCCTTGTGCTGGATCTCCTCCCTCTGTGCAGGCACCGGTGCTGGGTCTGACCCTGGTTTAGTGATTGCCCTTGCAGGTTCCTGGGGGAAGCCCATCCTGATGGCTCTCCAGGCAGCTGTCTTAGGCTCTGCAAGGAGCATGGAGGAGACCTAAATGAAGAACAAATGAGAACCATATAGAGACAAATGGGAATCAGATTTAGGAAGCAGACGAGACAACCCTTTGGAAGGGGTGGAGTGGGGGGGATGTTTGCTTTAATCAGTCTCCTTGAGTTTCAGGCAGTAACAAAGCAGATTTGTTTTCTTTTACCTTCTCTTCCCCCATTCTCCTCTTTCCCTCTGTTCCCCTTACTTGCTGTTCTCAAAATAGCCCTGGATCCAGCAGCACTAGCATCTCCTTCCCAAGCTTCTACCTACTGCAAACGGGATTACTGTCCAATCCAACCAACATCCTGTCCATTTTTTTTATCTTCTTCTATCTGGTTCTCTCTGTCTGGAGCTTGTTGCTTTGAGTCAGGCTACCTTGGCTGGGCTGCTGGGGACGTGTCCCTCCCACTGCCAGATGAACTTTTTGGACTTTCTGAAGCGAGCAGTGGAACAAACTCCTCCAAATGGGCTGAGGTTTTCTCTGCAGAGTCAATTTGCCCTGGCACGCTCTGCTGTGTACTTTAGAGGCAGTCCCCAGGGACTGGCTGTGCTTGGAGGAGATCAAAGTTTCTCCATCAGAGGTCGTGGGCAATGCTTCTGAAATGCTTGAGTTACCTTCTAACATGTGCTCCTTTGGGACTTGATGGTGGCTGGTGGCTGCAAGGGAGGACACTGCTTTCCTGCCTCCATGGACAGATTGGTTCCCTGCAGAAATGTGCTGCTTTCCCCTTTTTCTTTCTTTTTTTCCCCTGGTCGTTGTCTTGGTGCAGAGCAGGTGGATCTTGGAAGGGCTGAGGCTGTGCATAACTGTGGGTCAGTGAAGCTGAGCCTTAGATCCGTTCCACTTCAAAGAGTTCTGGTGGCAAGTAATCACCTTGCCAAGCAGAGAGGCCAGACTGGAGCTGCGACTAGGGGCTCCCATGATCACCTCTGCAGCTCTCAGTCTCCTGTGCTGGATACCATGCAAGGGATGAAGTTCTCCCAGCTGAAAGGGAACATGCACCCTGCCTGCTGCCATGTGCCTGGCCTGGGAGGTCTCACCAGGGCCTTGTGCAGCTGGGCTGGGCTGCGCTGCTGCAACATGCAGGGCTGCTGTGGTTGTGTCCAGGCAGAGCTTTCTTGTACAGAGCTGTTTTTGTATTTGCTGGTGTGTAGTAGAGAGACAAAGCATCCTGGGTAACATCCAGCATGTTCCAGCATATTGCTTTCAGGTGGTCTCCTGGGTTTTGTAGCCCACTTAGTCTCTGTCTTATGTAGGATTTCCTATCCTGGAGAGTAAGTTCACTGGGATGTGCTGGGAAGGCTGCTGGTGGGCAGCCTCTAGTAGGACCCTTGGATTCCCAACTGCTCATGCCTCAGGTAGAGACTTCCAAGGTAGAAGAGCTGGTGTTCTCAGCTGGCCCGTGGGGCTGTCGATCCCTTCCTGCGTGCAGGGAGTGGTGCTGGTGCAGTGTGGTGGGGTGGTTTGTCCAGTGCACCCTTCATTTCCAGCACCCAGCAGGTATATTGTGAAAGCTGCAGAGTTGTTCGTAGAGTTGCAGTCATTTTCCTGTGTGGCTTGGCAGATCTTGTGCCAAGGCTCTTCCAATTGATAATCCTCAACAGAGGCTGTGTCCCGTTCCAGGGCAGGCATCTTACCTGCTTGGCAAGAGCCATTCAGGAGACAGTTTGTGGTGGCTTTGCTGCCCAGGAGGGGCTGATTTACTTAATGTTTGCAAGACTACCACAGGGCTTTCCAGTTGCAAACTGGTTTGGCTTTGCTCTGAAAAGCAGAGTGAAGTGAAGGAGCCAAGCATGCCCGGCGGTGGCTTTTCCAGGTCCCTGAAGTTGGTGGGAGGGGAATCACCTCCCTTCCAGCGCAGTGTGAACCTCCTCCCTTGCTCAGAGCAGCAGAAATCGTGGCTGCAAACCTTCACCCCAGTACATGATTGCGCTGCAGGAAGTTTCTCCCTGAGGTCTTTCGGGTGGGTGCCAGGGGAGCACAGGGGTGCTTCAGTGCCCTGGCCCTGGATGCATCCCAGAACTCCCTGTCCTGTACTGTATTTCGTCTTCCTATGCTTCCAGAGAGGCCTGCGCATAAAATACTTCTTGTTGCTGCCTGCAAGCTTCCCTTTCCTCGTGCCACGGTGGGACTTTTAAAAAAAATGTTATTTTATTAGGAAATTCCCATTTGGTTGCTTTAAAAAGCAAGCCCTTGTGGCTGGCCCCTGGCCCGCCGCTAACAGATTTGTTTGAGAAAAGGCTGCGTTGGCATCCTGCTTTATTGAACATGCCTCCTGGGAAGGCGGTTTGAATATTCTTCTGTCTCCTCGGAGCAGGGAGCTCTCAGGACTGCCTGCCGCCATGGGGATGGGGAATGCTCTCCTCTCCCTTTCCCTCCCACCCCTTCCCCTTGTTCAAGCCTCCCTTTTCTTTTTTTTCCTTTTTTTTTTTTTTTTTTGAGGAGAGAGAGTGCTATGCACGGTGCATCCCGCTCCATGCGGCTTTTCTCTTTCCCCACGGAGTTCATCCAAAGTTCGTATCCAGACGATGAACAAAGTAGCTCAGACCTTTTCCTGACTCCTTACCCTTTGTCCTCATCACTTAGTGACAGACAGGAATCAAATGCCACAGACAGGCTGACGGGACAGGGCTGTGTGAAAGTCTTTGGAAGAGGAGGAGGAGTGGAGTAGTGCTGGCTAGAGGAGGGGGGGGACTCATGTTTAAACTCATCTCCCCCTCCCTGGGGAAAGTGCAGAGCTGCTTTTACTTTAAAGGGCAGAGGGGAGATGCAGTGGTTTTTTTGTTTCTTTTTGGCAGAAACCGGATAAATTTTTAGTGACAATAGACATAGGGAAGAAGGACCGGATGAAGTTAGCCTCAGTGTTTAGCACTGGGTGTGCCTCCCGTCTGGAGCAGGGGAAGGAAGGGGCTATGGGCTGTTATGGATCAGAGAGATGTAGGCTGCTGGTCTGCCTACATCGCCTCTCCACTGGAACAGGAGGCTTTACCCTTGGGAAGATGGGGAGCATGGTCTGGAACCCCAGCTGTTTCTAAAGCCTGCATTGCTCTACCTTGATCTTCCATCTCACCAAGAAAGGTGGCTTGGTTTGGTCTTGACTTGGTCTTCCATCTCACCTGACTTCAGGGCTCCCCTCTGGGTGGTAGATGGTACTTCACTGAGGAGGCAGGGGAGTGGGGTTTAGTGTTGGACACCTCCCAGTGCAGGGGCAGCGTGTCCAGGCTGGTGTACTGGGCAGCTGCCAAGGGTGGGCTTCTCACTACTACCAAAAGCTGTGAAGGGACCATTTCCTGGTGTTAGGGGCGCTCTGGAGACTTGCTTCAGTGTGTCAGGAAGGGAAGGGAGCAATTTAGCTTGTTTATTCGTTAGCACTTGTCTAACTCATTCAGCTGTCAGAACTGGGATGACTCCTGATGGGTATTTATCCTTCTTCCAGATGTCCTCCCCACTGTTCACCTTCTCTTTTTTTTTTTTTTTTCTTTAAATGAAAAATAATGACAACTGGAAATCCCAAGCAGGGAGAGGAAAGGAGGGCTGCACCTCATGGCAGAGATTTTATGGTGGCTTTTGTGGAAGCTGGGTCAGTTGTAGCACCAAGTTTGGAAGGGTAAGGCTCTCAAGCCTCCATGGAGAGGAGGTCTCTGCATAATGTGTGGTGACCCTTCATTCGAGGCTGCTCCTCAAAAGTGCTGTGGTTCAGCAGAGATGTGCTGGTGCAGGGGCCACCCTCTTGTCAGGGAGATGGGATGTCCCTTATGTAGCCCAGCTCCATGCCTGGCTGTTGAGGCATGGCTACATGGTTGGGCAGGGAGGGGAAACACTGCTGTCAGAAAAGGACTTTCAAAGGAGCATTTGGTCCTTAAATCCTGAGAAGTGCCCTGGAAGCTGTGGTGAGAGGAGAATCTCCTGGGCCTGGTTTACATGTGGAGAGAGACTGCTCATGGGTTAAATGAGCAAGACTGCTCCTGTGTTGGCAGAGGAGCAGCCAAATTGCTCGGTGAGTCCCAGGACTGTGTTCCCCAGGGAACTGGGGTGACCACCTTCCCCCTCCAAGGGGTGGCAGGTTGAGTGTCCATCCCATCTGTAACTGTAGCATTCCACATGATGGTGGCTGCTCTCCTCAAGCCCACACTCATGGGGGTCATCTTGGAGGCAGCAGGAAGGGGCTGGGATGGTCCAGGTTTTGCCCTCTTTTGTTTGCTGATTTTGCAGAGCTGGCTGATCTGGGCCCTGGCCAGCTTGGCTGACTCACAGGAATCCTCTCATGAGTCTCCTACACCCTCCATTACCTGATCCGAGTGCTTCCTGGCGTGTCGGCTCTCCCTGCCTTGCTGTGGCAGAGCAGTGGCTGTGAAGGGAGCTGTGCATTTGTGCAGCTTCTGTCCACTGCAGGCTGCAGCAGGTGCTGTGGACAGGGACCAGAGCCTGCTTGTCCCTGTCACCCTTTGCAATGCTCGCTCCCAATGTTAGTGATCACGGTTCCTGACCCAGCAGGCAGTCTCTAAATATTTTCACTGAGGCATTTTCTCTGCTTGAGAGGTAAAGTGAAGACCCTCTTACTTGTTGGGAGGCACTGGCTTTGTATTTGCCCTGTCTTGTGTTGCTGGTAGCAGCAGTACCAGGTGCTGTAGGAGGTAGGTTGGGGGGTTTCAAGTGCCTCTCACTTGGTTGCTGTAGGGCTGCTGTGTTTCTGTTCATAAATGCAACAAGTCAGACCTGGAGGAGGATTGTAGGGATGAGAGAACTTTTAATATCCACAGGCTTCTTCCACCAATCCCTGTCTCTGGTAAATGCAGTGGGTCAGCAGGAGGTGACCACAGTTGAGTCAAAACTCCTTGTGCTGGTGCTGCAAACTCTGGGGCCCCTGTCTAGCAAAGATGGGTGTGAGACGTGCTTGCAAATCCCCTGCCTTGTGAGCTGGGGAGTCTCCTGGAGTTCCTGCCTTGCCAGTCGTGCTGTGGGTTTTTTGCACGTGGCTTTATGTTCTCAAGGGAAGTGGCTGGGACATGTTACTATCTGAAGCTCATACCCCTGCGAGGTGCTTGGGTTGGCAAAGCACTGCTGTTGCATCAGGCTGGGCTGTGCCCAGCAAGCGTTGGGGGAAGGTTCCTGTGCCTATGGCAGGAGCATCGTTTGATATTGTGGCTCCGAGTCTGGGGAGGTGGGGGGTGTCCTGTGAGTTTGTGACAAGGCTTGTTTCCCTGTGCCAGACATCAGTTTCTGTCCCATGGGTCCTGGTGAGGTGCAAGATTTGAATGTTTGGTGGCTTTCTGGCCTGTGGCTGCCAAGCTGTGTGCAAAGTTGTGCAAGTGGTTTGCATCTTGTATGAAGTTTGCAGGCACTTATATTTGTGGAAAGCCAGAGAACAGGAAGGTGCTGGTTTGGTACAATCAAGAACTCATGTTCCCAGTGGGCTATGGAGCAAACCTCTCTTATGGACTGTATGCCAATGGAGATGTTTTTGGGTTCTGATGAACAGTGTTAGGGGGCTCCTTGTTGTGTGATAGAGCCATCGAGGTGCCTCACCTGGCTGTTCCCCTAACAGAGAGCAGAGTCCTGGGTGTTCCTGGATACTCAAAGCGTTGGGAGCAGGCTTGTGCAGGATTGAGGGCTGGAGAAGCAGTACTCTCCCTCCTTGCACAAAGGTTATGCCAGCAGTAGGATGCACTCCTCTAGCATAGTCGCTGAGGTTTGGGTCCCCTGTAGCCTGAGCCTTCCACTTGTGGGGCCTTGGTGCAGCCTGTTGCTAAAAGGGGAAGGTGATGTCCTGCAAATGCCCTCCTAGGTGACATAGGCACTGAGGTTTTATCACCTTTTCAAGAGAGCTGGAGTCCCACAGCTAGTAAAAATTAGCCACTTGTCTGAGGTTGTGGGCTCCCCCTTTGGCAGGAGTCTGTGCAGGGGTCCCTTTATCAGAAGGGCTTCGGATATGGGGGAGCATTGCTGTCTGCCTGGATACACTCTCCATTGTGCATCCCAGCCGCCTCAAGTGTGACAGTATCCCACAAGGCATGTGATCGGTGCAGAACCAGCCCCAGAGCTGAGCTCTCCTGCCATCTCCCCCTTCCCCGCTTGCCTCCTTGGTGGCAGTGCCTTTGTCAGCCAGCCAGAAACCCGCAGCGCCGCAGCAGCCTCCCTGAAGTGCCAGCCATGCGGCATTCGGGTCCCGGCCCCCCTCCTCGCCTCTGCCCCAGCATTTATCAGTAACCTCCCTTCCCTCCCAGCCGCCAAATTCTTTCTCCGTGCCGTCATCCTCCGGCCAGAAGCCGCCCCGTCCCACTCTCCCTCCCTCTCTCTCTTTCCCTCCCTCCCTCCCTCCCTCCGAAACCAGCCCAGAACTGCTGGGCAAACATTTTGCCTGTTGTTATTACAGTATTCCCATCTGCATACTTAGTCATAAACCCCTTTTAATTCCAGCCTTTTTCTGGGGCGGGGTTAAGAGTTCAAACCCATCATTTTTCTTTTGGGGCTGGAGTCTTACAAAAGCAGCCTGCGGCGAGATTGTTCAGTAGGACGGGCGAGAGTGAGTTTAGGGAGAGGGAAAGGGGGCGGTGGGGAGGGGGATTGCACACAGTGGTGCTGGCTGTGCAGTCCCTCCTCCGCAGGGAAGGCTTTGGATGAGGCTTGTGTGGGCCTGGTTTGGGCAAGGGGTTGCTCTCTGCCAGCTCCCCCACTCCTTTCCCCTTCTGGCGACTTCCAGCCTTTGTGGGGAGGCATCGAGTCAGGTCCTGCCACTGCTGGTCTTGCCTCGTTTGCCAGAGTCTTTCGATACTGGAGTGCCAAAAGCCAGAGCGTTTCTGAATGAGCAGGGAGGGGAACAGTCTTGTGTCTATGCAAAGACCCTTCCAGGAGAGCCTCAGGCACAGTACTATGTTGCTGATCCTTTAGTGATGCAGGAGATGCTGTCAGGCTCCCTCCACCCAGCTGTCCATGTCCTTACACTTTAAAAGACTGTCCCCCATTGCTTCAGAAAGTGATGGTTCTGCTCCAGGAGCTCTGGTGGCCCCTGTGCAGGCATCCCGAGGCCCAGATGAGCCCAGATACCTACATTTCTCTGGAAAAACATCAAAGTCTGTTGCTTTTGTGAGCCTACCTGAACTTAGTAGTTGGCTGTAGTAACACTTCCCTGTTGCCTTTGGAGCTTGGCTGCTTTTAATTCCTTCTGTGGCAAGGGTTCCCAGATGCTGGCACTTCCTACCAGCTCAGTGCTACCCTGTGGTAACAACTTCCTGCCCCCTCCATCTGCTTTCCTGTGACCTGGTGGTGTGGGCAAGGTTGCAGGAGGCAGCGGGGCTCCCCTGTTGCCACTGCTCAGCCCCCAGACTGGATGCTGACCCGGGTCAGGTGGGAGATGCTCCCTCCTTCCTCTTGCCCTTTGCGGATGCCCCACCACATCCCTGTGGGATGTGGTATGGACCAGTTGTTTTTGGACTTGAGAGGCATTGGTATCTTTGTGTCTTTAGGCAAGATGAGGTCTTTCCCCCCCACTCTCAATTAAAAGATCTTGAGGAGGAAAAGAAATAATAATGTGTATTTGGGTTGACAGAAATGTTGTATGAATTTGTGCAGCTCAATTTCCCAACCTGTTTCAGTAGAGTCTCTTGCTTTGCTTTTGAGGAGCATAAAAAAGATGGAAATGTCTCATATTTACATATTTGAAATTAAGCCTTTGCCTTCTTTATTAGAAGCATTTTTCTGAAATTTATCTTTGGTTTTATATTACAAATACCTTAATGACACATCCAGCTCTCAAGTGATTCTGTTAAAAGAAAAAACATCCTATAGGAACAGATATTCATGTAACTCTGTTGGGAAGTCACTCAAAGGCAGGAATATCAAAGTGAAATTTGCAGGAACAGCCTCTACTTCTCCCTGTGCATCCCACCATTCAGTCTGTGGTTGTTACCCCACCTGGACTGCATGAAAATTCCCCCGCCTTGGATTTTTCTTACATGCATAGACAGAGGAATTTATTTATTTTACTTATATGACACTATGGATATTGAACAGTCACAGGAAAATAATCTGAACAATATGCTCTGTAGTTTTAGTGGATTGGGTAGGAGTTTTCTTAAAAGCCACCATGATCCTGCAGCCTGCAGTACCCAGGTGGTGGATCCCAGACAAGATGAGTGGTCTGAATTTGCATCTAAATTAGCTTTACTGCTTGATCCCCTGAGTTGCCCTGAGAGCTGCACTTCTAGGTGGAGAGAGCTTAATTTTGTGGTTTTTTTTTTCTCCTGCGTGGATGCTGGATGGTTATTAAGCTGCTGTAGAGTGAAGAGAGCTTGTCACACAAGAAATTTGGCTTTAGTACTCAGTAATACTGGAGGCATTCGTGCTGCTGGCCTGAACACTTTGGTCTCTTGATGTGATAAGACTCAGCATGCGTTAGACCTGCGCTTTCCTTTTGGAAGTGCAAGGGTGGAAGGGGAAAGGCCCCGCTGCGAGCAAAAGCAGCTTGTGAGCCTCTCCGCACGCCTCTGCCGCGGGGAGCAGGAGGGGGAGCGGGTGGAGCTGGTGGGCTGCGACTGCTTCTTCCAGCTGCGAGCATGCCCGGGATTGCGTGTTGGGAGCGCGGGGCTCTGCCTGCCTGCCCTCAGCGTGCTTGGCAAGCCGGGGCTTGCAAGGCACGGCAGGTCCTGTGCGCAGGCTGCCTCGCTTGCTCCATCCTCCCCTGGCTGCGGAGGGGAGCTGGGTGGCTCGCAGCCAGCCTCCCGCTTCCTTTGCCTTTCTCAGGGGCTGCTGCTCCTTCCTCCCTGCTGCATGGGGTTTGGGGAAGGAGCTTTCCTCTCCTGTCGCCAGAGGCAGTAGGTGCTTTGCTGAGCAGCGCTGGCTGCTCGGGACTGCTGGAGCGGAGGCTTTGCAAGGTGCACGCGGCGTTCATTAGACCCGTTCGGCAGGAAGCTTACGCCTCAAAAAAGGACTGGCTGAGCCCGCCTGGTGTGGGGCAGAAGAGCGGGCTCAGCCCTTGTGCGGGAGCCAGAAGAGCTGTAGGTTGGGTTTCTGGGCACGCCGCGTTGTTGAGTGATGCTGGTCAGGTCGCTCTGCTTCCTCGCTGGCCTGCCTGCACGGCGGGGACATCTGTATCTGCACATCTTACGGCTCTTTGATCGATTAAAAGCAGCTTGCGTTGTTGCAGAGGAGGGAACCTGCTTGTTGTACTCTGCCTGCAGGCTCGCCTTGTGCAGTGAGGGTTTACTGGCAGGGCCGGGGTGGGATTATAGAGTTTGAGCTTTCTTCTGAGGAACAGAAACCACTGATCCCAGAGGTCTTTGACACATTTCCCCTCTATCATGTCTCCGTCCTTGAGATAGATGTGTCCTTGGGATTTGGATATTTGCAGGCATTGGTCACCGTGGGTGCCAGGGCTGTGCATTGCAACACCATGTCCTGCCTCCTGCGCAGAGCTGCCTCCAGCAGGAGCAGAGCTGGTATGTAGAACAGCACTGGGGCTATGTGATCTATGTTTGAAGATTTCATTAAATCAGGATTAATTTAATGCTCTGTGTGTACAGTTTCCCATTCTTCTGCAGATGGGTGCATTGCCTGCTCCAGGAACTGGAAACATGGAATATGTATGCTCCTCCTCTTCCCATCTCCTTTTATTTTTTTGTGTTGAAAATAAGAGGGCCTGTGAGATTTCCGCCCCCCCACGCCACCCCGTGCTCACCTGCACCTTTTGCCTTTCTGCTGCCTGATGCCTTACTTAATTACAGCTGAGGAAATGGTGTGCCAGTAAATCTGGGGAGAGGTCGCCCTTGTCACATGCCAGCCCAGGGGCAGGGGACACACAATCCCTGGTCCCTCCTGACCATGAGCACATTTCCATCAGTGCTCCTTCAAGCTCCCTCCCTCTCTCCTTAACGTGCTGCTTGTGTAATTGTTGGCTGTTTGTCCACTAATGATTATAAATTAGCGGCCGAGTGTATAAAAAGTTAATGAAGTTCTGTCGGTGGAACCATTACGCCTTCCCAGGCTGGCACGTACAGGTCGGCCAAGCCGGTAAGGAAAGCCAGACGCTGAGTCCTGCCTTTCAGGGGATCAGGTTTCAGCTCACTTGCTCTTTCCTGCTGTGTTTTTTCTTGCTGGATGGAGCCAAAGTTGAGCTCTGGGAATGCCAAAAGGTGGCAGGTGATATTTTCTCTGGTTCAAAATCACAACAATTGCCTCCACCATCACTTATTTCCAGCCTTCATGTTCCACTGTCCCAAGGGCACATCCTCTACTTGTCTCCTTCCTGGCTGGCTGCCTGGGGATCAGGCCTGGGGTCTGAGGATGCCCTGGACCCTTCAGTTCTGGTCTGTAGCAGCTTTCTTCTGCATATGGGCTCCTTGGGTTGAAAGCAAACATCTCAAACTCCTTCAGATTCTGCTGTGTTACCTCTTAAGGATATGACCGTGGTATGGCAAGAACAGCTTCTTCCATTGCAGGGCTCACGGACAAAGTGTAGAAAGGGTGTTGGAGGACATGGCATGATCCTACAGGTATAAATCTACCTGCTGTAAACCTCCCACCTCCTTAGTTTTTTTCCTCATCACTCAGAACTTGGCAAGACTTTAACTGTGTGCCCTGGCGTTTCTCTGGGTAGAGGCAGGCTTGGCATAGGGCTTGCTAAAATGAGCTGAGTTGCTCAGGGAAAAAAAAGGCATCCTCCTCACTGTGTGAGTGAGATTTTTTGGAGGTGCCTTTTGAGCTCTGGCACCCCTTCTCTCTGAAAGAGCTGTGGAAACTTGGCAGTAGGGCTGTCTTGTGTCATCCTCATGAAAATTCAGTTGAATTGAGAGCAGATACCCGTCTGCTCGGCAGGTCTCCGAGGAGCCCGTGCGACACTTTGGCAGCCAAATCCTGGAGAGTGGCTGCCAGCCCTGCCGTGCTGCAGGCTGGGAGTCCCCTCTGGTCATTCCTCAGTGAAGACTTTTCCTGGGCAGTGACTGCTGTGGAGTGGAAATGGGGAAAATTCAGCTCATGGAACTCCTTGGAGACAAGAGAAGATCTGCAGGGTCAGAGAGACCCGTGGGATCCTGCAGCTGATGACTGGTTTGGGATGACCTGTGGCCTGGTCATGCTGTGTGGTGCTTGAGTGCCTTGGAGAAGATGCCATCTTTTCCACCAGACTCTGGTTTTTCCCAGACGAGATTATCTTTGCTCTCGTGGTGCTAGAAGTGTGAACACTAGTCTCCTGGCTGCCTTCCAGGCTGAATGATTGCTTTAAGCAGCCCTTATTTTTTCCCCACTGGGTTATGTTCAGTGGGGCTCCTTCCTGGGGTTGGTGGTCTCCCTCCTTCTTCTCCAAGGAAGATGGTTGCAAGGGTGCTGGCAGGATGACGAGAGGAGTGTGAGCCTTGCCGGACCGCCAGGAGGTTGTTTTGGGGTGGGCTGAAGCCACCAACCAAGCTGCCTGTCTGGACAGCAGACATGGGGCTGGGGGGAAGCTACTTGAAGTCAGCAGGAGCCTTCCCTTTGATTTGGCTGAGGCTGGGATCGGCCCCTGGATTTTGGGTAGGACTTAGTGAACCTCTGTGTCCAGCTGCTGTCGCAGGGATTAACGGCTGGAGTCATAGGTGAAAGCTGGACCACTGAATGGTGTGGCAGGAGCCCGGTGGACTTGGGCATGTGGTGGGGATTATGGGCAGGCGTCCTCCCTGCTGCCAGTAGCCCTGCTGCTGGTTGTCTCTTTGAGGCTGGAATGGAGTTTTCAGGGTCTGCACATCCCTCGCTCAGCAGAGGGGACCCACCGATCTCTGGTTTCGGGTGGAAAATCCTGCCCAGTGACCCCATGGAGGAGATGACAGCCAGGAGCTGCTGGGTGGTGAGAAGGGAAGCTCCAACAGCCCCCAGCCCCTGCTCGCAGGGCTGATGCCTGCCTCTGCCCGGGGCTGGTTTTCGGGGGCGCAGGCATTCCAGGAATTTGTAAGGAATTAGGGAGCGGGTGGGGAAGAGCGGGAAGACTCCTGCAACATGAACCATCTGGCCTCCCTGGTCTCTGCGCGCGGCAGTGTCTGGGATAAAGGAACTGATCAAAAACAGACATTGTTTGAGACAATAAAACCGTATTACACGTTAATGAGAAAATACATCGGAGAGCCGAGGGCCTGGGGCAAGCTGGGTGTTCTCCTCCCTCTCCCCTCAACCAGCGCGTGGCCTGGTGCTGTGGTGCCCACAGGCAGCAGCAGCTTCTTTTCCTTGGGTTTGCTCAGTGAGCAGGAGTGCTGCCGTCAAGCAGGGTTTGAGCAAGGCACGCTTGGCTGGGGTACATGCCACTGTATGTCTGTCTTCTGTCAGAGGAAGACATGATCCCGGCAGGAGGGCAAAAAAGGAACCTGCAGCCCTGCAGCGTGCATGGTCCTGGGGGACTCCACCCCCGCCCCCCTTCATTCCCACTTGCACACTCAGCCTGGGAACCTGTGGGGCCTCAGGTTCCTGCATCTCCTCTCTCCCAGTAAATAAAGCGGGTTATGGCCTGTTCCCTGGCCCCACAGGATGAATGGCACAGCCTGCCTCCCATCAGCCCAGCGCAATGCTCCCCCAGCGCCATGGGAGAGTGCTGCAGCCTGTGCCCAGCCCTGCTGAACTTGAGCCTCGAGGAGCCTAATGTGGTGCTGGTTATCAGATCCTGTGGGCCCTGATTTCCTTCCCCTTCTTTATCAGCTCAGGCCTTTTCCTGTGGGATGGGCAGACACTGTCTGCCTTGGGATGCATGGGCTTGCTTGGGTGTCCATGACTTGGCAGAGCCCTTGTCAGCTTCCCTTCTCACCATTTAACCCCTGGCCTTCTGCTATTTCTCCTTGATGGAAGTGGGTGTGGGCATCTGCATGTCCTCTGCTCCATGTCCCCTCCTGCAAGGGAGTTGGGTACCCTTGGGAAGAAAGCCAGGATGGATTCTCACCTGGAGGCCGCTATTGACTCAGCCAGGCTTAAAGTCAGGCTTTGGTCATCCTAAGGCTGGGCTTTCAGGCTTCTTGCCACTCCCCCCTCTTTTTTTTTCTTTCTTTTTTTTTTTTCCTCCTTTTTATTTCTTCCTCCACTGAGCTGACCTTTGCCAAGGGTTCTGTGGGAGAAGGGAGCTTTGGATCCTAGTAATGGCAGAAATTTATAAGAAAGGGAGAAGCAGGAGTTTTGAAGCTGGGGATGGAGAAGAAAAGGGGCTGTGGGGGTGACATGTCTGGAGTCTGTACCTTCCAGCCAAACATTTTCGGAGATCTTTCTTCACCTCAGGCAGGAGCGGGAAGCTGATGGTCCACGACAAAGGCCCCTTTTCTTCTCCAGGCTGGTGTTTTCATAGTGTTGGGTTACATCCCCCTCACTTTGGCGGTGGGCGGGAAGGGGGCATTGATAGAACCTGACACAGCTACATGAGGTAATGTTATTTTTTTGGTACCAAAACGAGGCAATTTTTCACTCAAGGTCAGCAGAATTTATGTTGAGACCTGCTAGGGGGAGGGAGCCTGGGCTGGGGGTACAGGATGGGGTCTCTGACCCAACCCTATGCACCCCAGCGCCTCCTCCAGCCCTGCCACAGACCCCACTGCCTGCACAGAGGTAACAAGCACATCACCCCCAGACCATTCCCCCTACCCCTCACCTCGTGCTCGAGCTGAAATATTTTAATTAAAATGGATTCTGTTGGGAGGAGGGAAGCCTGCTGCAGACCCTGCTTTTGGTCACTGGGCCCTCAACATCTGTTTCCTATTGAAAGCTCTTTGGAAAGGAGAGCTGGCCCCTCCTTCCATCCCCAGTTTCAGTCCCTTGGAGACGAACGTGCAGCCTGGCTTTCCAAAGGTTTGTCCCCCTCCCAGCCTCCCCCAGCTCAGCCTAGCTAAGGTTTTGCTCAAATAAAAATAAACAAACGGAGTTGATTGTGGGCAGCAGGGAGGCTCACAGTCTCACTGCCAGCATGAAGCTTTATCAACATGATTCCCCCTCGACAGGGTGGCCAAGGGTGAGATTGGGGTCTCCATGCTTGCCCAGCAAGGAGGAAAAAAAAGTCAGTAGACTTGTTGCTATAGGGCTGAAAAAGTAGGGGGTGGGGGTGTGCATGGGAAAAGCTGTTTGTGTCCTAGGAAGAAGAGCTCTGCCTGTTCCTGCGACTGGGAGCAAGTAATGCCACCAGTGTCAGCCCTTCTGTTTGTTGGTGTGGTGCCTGTCTCAGTCACAGTTTGCATCTTGGTTGTTAGCTAACCTTTCTGTCCTGCTCTTTCCAGCTGAGATGGTCCAAGATGTGGGGGGCTTCAGGTTGCCCTCAGTAGCCATGGTCTGGGTGGGAGGATGTTAGGAAAAACAATCCCAAGTGGACATGGTCATTGGTTGTGTGCCCTGTTGGGATGAGGTCATCACTGAGATCTTCCAGTAATGTGTTAAAATTGTTGGTATTTTGGGAGAGGCAACTCCTACAGAGAAATGAGACTGTGAGTTGTGGGAAAGCTGGGATGTAGCAGAGGGAGCACTGGACCTGCATGGAGAGGGGACATGATGTGGTATCAGTGACTGTCTGGTTTGGCTCATGCGTGACCTGGAAAAGTCAGAGCGTGAACCACCTCATGCCAAACTGGCCAGGAAAGGGTAAGGGATATTGGCATGGATGCCGCAGGCAGAGTTTTACTCAGGAGCCTGGTGAGATCTGGTGGACTTGTGCAGCATGAGTAGGAAAAAAGTCACCAAGGCGGTTCCACTTCTCTGACAGAGGTGCTTGATGATCCATAATCCCTCCAGGCTGGTTGCATGAAGGATGGTAAAGACAGTCTGCAGCGGCAAGTGCTTTTTGCAGAGGATGGCAAGTGAAATGGTTCTAAGGTTTGAGCGGATTTGTTGCTGTTGAGGCTGTTTTCTTTAGGTAGTTATATCTGAATGGTTTGCAGTCTGGATCCCTGACCCCTCTTTCAGTCTCCAAGTAAATACACCTTGGATTGGAGCCTGTGGGAGTTATCAAGGCAAGGCCTGGCTGGGGGCACCCCTTGTGAGGCAGTGCCAGGTCCCCAGCGTGGATGGGCAGGAGTTCAGAGGAGGGACAGGAGATGGGTGGGTCAGAGAAGGGAGGTCAGAGTACCACGATTCCAGGAAGGTCACTGTGCGGCCGGCGCTTGCCCTGGAAAGCCGGAGGTTGCAGACATGTCCAGATGTGGAGAGGTCAACCCAGCGCCCTCCTCACAGGGAGGGGAGAGGTTCCTCCTTGGCTGTTTTAATGGAGCACTGTCGCCATTTGGGAGCACAGGAGGGAGTGGGGGGAAGATGGAGTGTGGAGAGGGGGGGTAAAGGTGGTTGAAAAACTAGAGGGGAAAAATACAAATATGTAACCTTTGAGGGTTGATTCTCACCACATTAAAAGGCTTTAAAGAAGGTTGTTTCTTTTCCCTTTCCTGGAACTTTTTCCTGACCCCTTTCAAATCAAAAAGCTTTATCAAATGTTAGTGGCTTTTCTTTTTTGTGATTGTTGCTTTTGGCCTGAAAGGCAGGAAGCCAACAAAAGCAGTTTGTGCTGCGCTGGCTGCCATAACCCCCTTTTCCTAAAACAGTGGATGCTTTCCAGTGTCCATATTTCAGTGAAGTGTTATGGTTGGGGTGGCAGAGCAGGGAGTCTGCTCAGGAGTGAACAAATACATCTACTTGTTTAGGGAGACCTCCTGGTCCTGCTCTGGGGCATTGCTGACATCCTTGCAAAATGCCTGAGTGCAAGTGGTACCCAGTTGTGTGGTGACTAAAGAAGGGAGATTTGTCTGAGATGATGATGTGATGAGGTGAGTCTTGACTTCCTGGTCCCCTGCCATCTCCTGACCCAGGTTAGACACCCGTAACACCCTCTTGATGGCAAAAGGTGAGGCACGGACACCCTGTAACTTTACCAGAGCTATTCCCAGATAGGGGTGGCAGAGAATTAAACCCCTCCAGAATTCCTGTTCCTGTAGGCTACCAACCGATCCTGCACTCTCCTGCCCTGTATTTTATCTTCCTGGTGATAGTTTCCTGGCTGTGATGCTCCTCTGATATCAGGACCAGCTGCTGCGTGAAGGCACGCGCATGTGTGGGACACAAAGGTTGCGCGTATGAATGAGTAAAAACTTGGAAAGAGTCTTTAACACCGCCTTTATCTCATGGAAGAGGAATTTTTTGATGGAGACTTGGAAAAGCATCCATCTTCCCCCTGTTGTTTTGGCAGCGGTGTTGCCCACGAGGATGCATCCTACCCATCCCTTAGGGACCCGTGGGGGTCTCTTCAGAGGCATGCGTAAAAGCCCTCGGGCTGCCTTTGCCAAGTTTGTTTTATGTCTTTGTTCTAATGAAAGTTGTGTGCTGCTTCCCATTTCCAAGCTGTTGCTGCGGTGGTGTTGGTGTTTGCTCTCAGCAGCTAAAGAAAAGCTCTTAGTTGTTGCTTCCCCCCACCACCTTTGCATTAACATCTGGACAAAGATAAATGTGTATGTGGGCTGTTTTCACTTGCTTTGACGTCTTTGCAGCTTTAATGAAAAGATCACTTCTACGGTGGAGGAGCGGTGGCCTGGATTGCAGCGGGGTTTGCTCCCCACCTCTCCCCAGACAGAGAGTGAGCAGCGTGTTGGGAACAAACTCCGCAAACTTGGCGCAGGCAGGGGGAGCGTAAGTGAAAGCTAATTGGAAGCAGCCCTGACTTGCACTCTGCTGGAGCTATTTACAATATCTTTCATGCGGTGACTTATTGAGTTATTTGCTCAAAGGGGAAAAAAAAAAGAGCCCCTGCTTATTTATAGCAACGGTGGTAACCACTGATACATGAGCTGGCTTGGGCATGGAAGCATCTGTCCTGGTCAAACCTTTGCCTGTTAATTCACATCTTCACCCCCCAGCCCTGAAGCACATATGCAAATGTTGCTGTCTAGGGGTCACATTTGGGTACTGGAGAGCTCTCAGACCTTTCTCTTATGTTCCAGACTGAGGCCCTGTGCCATTGCTGTCTCCAACACCCATGATCTGCCCCTGTGTAATGCCTTGTGGGTGGTGGTTTTCCATCATCAGTTTAGCTGAGGTGGTTGCTCAGTGTTTCATAGTCTGAGCTGTTGGGGTGAGGGTTGTGCCTGGCATTGCCTTGGACCAATTTTGACTTGGGGCTGGGAAGAGAGAGTGCTCAATGTTGGTTTCAGGAAAGAGGAATGTATGTGTGTCTTGCAGTGGATTTTGGATGTAGGGGGTCCTTATGTGGAGCAGGTCTGGCCTAAATCGGTATGCCGGATGTCCTGGGATCAACCAGACAGGAAGTGTTCAACTGGGGACAGATCTGGGGCTTGTGTGGACCCTGACCATTGCTCCCATTTTAACCATGATGATGTGTTGAGTTCTGCAATCCTGGCTCAACCCTGACCTGTGCTGTACCCAGATCATAGGAAAGTTATTTTAGCCTGGGGAAAACAGACAGTGTAGGTGAAGTATCTCCCTGTCTGGATATGCTTGTTCCACCTTCCCCATCACCCTGGTTTCCCAGCAATTGGCTTCTGCCCCTGCCTCTCACTGATCTTGTTGTTGTTTTTTTTTAAGCCTGGCATTGATGCTTTTGATGTTCCCAGCCTCCTATCTCTGCACGGCTCCTGCAGTACCAGCCCCGTGCCTTTCATTACCGCATTAACAAACTCGAGTCGTGCCTAACGAGGACGCCTCATACGTTATGCTAATGATCAAGAGACATGTTAATGATATTTTAGAAGCCTAATTAGTGGAATATATAACTATATGCAATTTGGTAATGGACTGTGACAAGAAGTTGTTAAAAGGGGGCTTGACAAATCCAGTTGCATGTGGCCTCAGACAAACAGTTGCTGAGAATAGATGAAGAGGAGCGGGGTCTCTGTGTGCATGCGGGTGCTTCCGTCTCGCCTCCCCATGCTAAGGGGTGTGTTATTTGGCGCCTGCGCTCATCAGCCTGACTGGCACAAGCTGGTTTCTTGGCTCTAAATTTTCTGTTCTGTTTCTTGAACTGATGTGACCAAAGCTTCAGTTCATGGGCACAGTAATTTCCCCTTTCCATCTGTCGATATCTGCACATGTACATATACAGTTGCTCTGTTTGTGTGGGGAGGCTCTGCTGGGGATGGCCAGAGCTGTGGTTCTTCACCACTTGGGAGGAGGCAGAGGAGTTGTCAGAGCAGCACCATGTCTTGTGTGCTTTATGTGTCCCCTGAACATCTCTCTTAATGGCAGCCCTTCCCAAGATAGGTACACAGCCGTGCATGAGTGTGCCTGACTGCTGGTCCATGGGAGAGGACCACAAGTCATGCAGGACTTGTGTCAGGTAGGTTCTGAAAGCACCACCTTAACTGTGAACCTTAGCAGGAGGTGAGCTCTTTGGTTTCTCTTCCCTGAACAGTGAAGAGGGCAATTTGGCTATAGAAACCAACCCATGGACAAGGCAGGTACTTCTCAGGTGTGTTTGCTTGATGTGCTTTGTGCAGCCTGGTTCAAGGCCAGGACTGAGTGTTTGGAAATCTGATGTCCTGTCTTGGCTAGACCAAGGGTAATTTGAACCTTGAAATAAACAGGCTGGATATGGTATCGAAAAAGTGCCAGCTGGAGGGTGTGATTTGGTGGCCAGCATCTCTGAGAGCTGGATTCCATGGCTGTGCAGTGAGGATGTGAAACACACAAGTCTGTGTTACATACTTCTCATATCATGGATAAGGACAGAGACAACCTGCTAACAACAGCAGGGTGATTGTTATCCATGCCATTTCTGACTCCGTGAGGTTCCAGACTGCTTCTTTGTGTGTCTGGCATCTCTTGTGCTTAGCGGAAAAGGAGCCTTCTTCTTGCATCTCACAGGAGAGGAGAAACCTGGTTTCTCTGCCAGGCTCTGCTCCATCACTGCTGCATGACCTGGGGTAGCTTGTGTTGCTGCTGTGCTGGAGCCTCTCATGTGGGGAATAGGTGGCTGTCCTTGTCTGACAGCAACTGAAAATAAATTGAAGCATGGATGCAAAGGGTTAAGAGTATTAATTCCCATTGCTTATGAAGCAGTGACAATTATTATCTCTTATTTCATGATACCAAGCCTAATTTTTGTCTGTCCTTAATGACTTCCCAGTTTTCCCAGCTGTATCCTGAGAGCTGCACCATTTCATTACTTTGTGCCTCTTCGTATGCATGAGTAACGTACCTGTCCTAAAATCAAGACTTTAATAAGATTAAATTCCTATTAAAACTCTCACTTTCTTGTTAGATGAATATATACACCATACCTCTCTCTGGGACAGAGGCACTGAACTGACGGGATGCGGAAAGATGTGTGTGACCTTTCAAAGGGGTTCCAAATGGAGGGCTGAGTGAGAGGTGTGGGATCAGATGGTCCTTTTTGGAGTGGAGACATGATCCCATCCTGGGTGTCTCTCTGGTCTGTGTGAGTGTCTGTGGTCCAGGGAACACTGCCTGTTCCATCCAGGAGCAATGATGGATTGGTGGTGGCAGTCTGATATCGGGACAGCTCACTGCCAGTGGGGCTGCCTGAAACATTTGAATCAGGAATTTGCAACTGCTTTGAAGCTTGGAAAACTTTCATCCTGTTGATTTTTTTCTTTCTTTTAAATATATATTTTTTAAGATGTTAAATTTCTTCTACTTATTTGGTTTCTTTTCCCCCTGCTAATAACTAAATTATAATGAGGCTCCCAGTGGGATTTTAAAATATAAAAAACCCACATAAAAACCTCTGCAGAAATTATCCCCCCCTTTTTTTTTCCTCCTCTTTCCAGTGCAATCCGTTCTGCATAATAGCTCTTTGTCTCGCTGGCAGATAGGAACGGGGGAGGCCAGGAACCGCGGAGAGGCAGCGGTGGCGTACGGAAAGAGTTCCATGCCATCCTCGGCCAAATGGCACAAAGTTCCCCTTGGGGAGCCATTGCAAACTGTTCACCCCCAGCCCCTCAGGGCAGCGTGGGGGCTTCATGCCCAGCTACCACCCTGCCTAGTTCGTGCTGAGGCTCAGATGAGCTCACCTCGCCCAGCATTCCTGCCACTAGACAGGTATAATAAAGCAGGAGAATCTTTACACTCCGCGATTTCATCCCACGGATCAAAGATCAAAGCAGAGGAATACACAGTGACCATAAAATTAACTGCTTTTTCAATTTTACAATGCTTTCGGTGATAAAGAATCATATAAATTTAATATTAATTAAACACTTAGCTTTTAACCTCCTCCTGCATCTACTTTTGGCTCCTTGTTGGGGAAAAATTAATTGGGCATCTTAAATCTTGCGTTACTAAATGCTTTGACAGGGGGTTTCAAAAGCACTTAGAACTTGAGCAAAATGTATTTGCTCCATTCGTCCTTCCACTCACCTAATTGAAAATCTTAGAGGGGAAAGGGAGGGGGCAGGGAAGAGGAGGGGGGGGGGGAAAAGTACGATTTTATGGGTTTGTTTCTTAAAAGGCAAAAAATGGAGGGGGGGGGTGGGGGGGGGTCGAGGAGAAAAGCATAACTTATAGCCGCTCTTATGTTCTTGGCTTTAATTCAATCCCTGTCACACTTAACACCTTGCAAAATGGAAGCGATTGATCTTCTATTGCAGATGGCATATCGATCGGGAGCTGGGTGCTGGCAGCACGCTGCTGCTCGCTCCTGTGCCGGGATCACTTGCTTCCTTCCCTCCATCCCCAAATTCTCCTCGGAAAAAACCTGTCCATGTGGTGCATTGGTTGTGTGGGGAAGATACAAACACGAGTGTGTGCCTCTCCCTGCCTCCTGGTATGGTAATGTGTATGATTAGCTTCCAGCCATCGCAATGCAGCTGCCTTTGGGGTAGAGCCCAGCAAGTGACTTTTTAGTGGCAAGCAGCAACACTTCATGAATGTGTGAGGAAGGAATTGCAAAATACTACCCTTGCGATCCAAACCAGAAAGATTCAGTGGGAGGAAAGCTCTTGGAAATCACTAACGTTGCAAAAGACCTAAGGAGCACAGCGGAGAGCAAATTAGATGTGTTACTTGCAGTGTGGTTTGGCAAAAAGGGTAGCAGTGGGCTTTCTGGGCTGCAGAGGCCACACTTGATAGAGCAGGAGAGATCTTAGTTCCTTTTCCTAACTGGGTATGGCATGTGTCTCCAGACATCTTATTAATGCAATGATACTGGTGAAATAAATGGAGTTTCAATAATTCCAGATGTATAGGATTGGAGCTAGGAAGTTATGGAGAGCAATTCTTCCTTTGTAGTGGAACCACATTAATTTCTGTGGGAGACCAGGAGACCCACCAGCAGTGACTCTCTGAGGGGATGTTAGGTTCCTGCACATGGTAAGAAACACCTGGATTGCGAGGAACTTGAGAAAATCAATTAATGAGCAAGAGGATGTTGAGTAGAAGCTTGTGGCATGAGTGATGTTTTACCTGTTTGTATAATTTCTTTGCACAGCACCAGAGTTTCATGTGATCTTTTGTAAAAATTAAAAAGTAAGAGCAGCGGAAGACCTTTTATAGGCATCCCTTGTCTCCGCTGCAAATTACTGAGAGCAGGTCTCTGAGTACACACAAACATTGTGTGGTAGCTTGATGGAGAACACAGCAAATTATAAGGACCCTTAAACAAAGTATGTTGATGGATGTGGTCCAGGGCTAAATTTCTGAATCTGGGTTTTTGAGCAGTGTGAAATTAATGATTCATTGTCTTGTTGGTCCTTTATTTGGGATTCTAAAGAAAAAGCTCCTCTTGTCAATTTTAGGGAGTGAGTATTGCTGCTTTGCTTCTCCCTGGATGAACTTGATGAGAGGTATGGGTGTCAGATGGTGAGGAATTATCATTTGAGTAACACAGACCTATCCCTGGACTAGAAACTGGGCAGTGAAATTCTGGCTGGACAGGATGAATTGAAATATGGGGCCAGAAACAGGGTCTGAATAGATTTGCAGGGGATTGTACTGCGGGGGGGCAAAAGCTGTGAGGGGCTGGAGATATTTTGCAGCATGCTGTATGGTTGGCACTCTTCTGCATACCTTCTCTTCTGTGCTGAGCTCCTGATTCCTTACAGGGTTCATTTTAAACTGGTGGAGACCCGATAACTTGGTGCAGATCACCATGGATGAATTCCAGGATGGTCTCTTGGCTTGCTTTTCATTTTGGGTTTGGTTTTTTTGTGATTACATTTCCTTGAGTGTTTCCCCATTCCCTCCTTGGCTGGTTTCTACATTTTTAAGAAGGCATCTCATACTGGATGCTGAGAACCATCTGGACCAGCAGACCAGTTTAAGGACTTACCATTTAAAGGACTAGTGTGACGTAGTGTCTGAAGTGGGCAGGGTTCTGCTGGAGGGACACAGCCTCTGCGCACGGCAGCATTCAGATAACAACGTAGGGCCAACGTGTTCTTTTCTCTACCATTTTAGACTGTTGACAAAGCACCTGGATCACAGCACTGGTTCTTTATGGCCAAGCAGTGCCATGCACCTTGGAAAAGAGGAGCTGCACCTCCTTCCCACGCTGACCCTGGCTCCCTCAGCTGAGCCCTGGGAGGATGAGCTGTGATATGTGTGCGAACTTTGCCTGCTGGGGTCTCGCCCTTTCCTCGATAGTGATGGGGCTGACACTTGGGCTCAGTGTTTTGATGGATTGATTGATTCTAAAAAATGTCTTGGGTTCGATGGAAGGTGTTAGTCAAGGACTGGGTAGTGTTGGTGCTGCAGTGACTCCATGTGGGCTCTCGTGGATGGTGTTTGGGAGGGATAAACAACATTCCTATCTTCAGGTTCATAGACAAATCCAAGGCTCTGCATATTTGAGATGTGGGACTTGGTCCTTACTTGCAGACCGATTGCTGGTGTGTTTAATAAACATGTGGCAAGTCAGGATGTGTTTTCAAATAGGACTAGATGAAGAATGTGCTGATATCCAAAGCCACCTCTGAAATTTGGTGCTGAGCATCCCATCTCACCACAAGCGCTTGCTTGCTTTTGTCTTCACCCCAAAAATGACTGGTGCTGGGCTAGGGGCTTGCAATTGCTTAAATAAAAGGCTTAGTTTACCCAGGCTGTCTGTATGCAGCTGTGGAAGCGCTTTGATACGGCTTATCCTCCAGGATCCATAAGAAAAGACATTGAGAAACAGCATTACTCCAGTGAGGCTTTTCTAAGTAGTCCTTTGTGCTTCAGAGTGTAAGATAGCGTTAAGGGGAGAACACGGCACGGTGCTGCTTGCCCGCCATCCCCAGCAGCAGGAATAATGAATGGAGGAAAGTGCTGCTGGGCTGTGCTTGCTACCCTCTCCCCAGTGGCTCCGATTTTAAGGGTTTCCGTGCCTTTAGGATTGCCAGCAGCAGAGGGGGGTCTCCTGGGTGAGAAGGTACCCTCAGGGCATGGATGAAGACGCTGCTGTACCCTTCTATGGTACAGAGAACATGAAAGGACCTAGCACGATGGCACAGCTTGTGTGGGGGCTTTGCATGATTGGAGGGGAGATGCTGTGAGGGAAGTGGGGGGTTTGGAAGACGCTAGGAGGGATTGGCAGTGGGCTGAAACCAGGCTATTCCTGCTCGTGGTGGAGGAGTGCTACCCATTTATACCAGCTGGGATACATCTTATTTTTCTGCCACGTGCTTGCAGCTATGTGTGGGGCAGTGAGCACAGAACTGCTGGGTTTGGTTTGTGTTTAAACCCCATTGGTAATGTTGCTGGATTGCCCAAGTCTTGCTCTTGGGAGAAGCTGAGAAGCTGTGTTCCTAACCAGGTCTGAAAAGTAGACTTGGGGTCTTGAACAGCTGAAATGCTTTGAAAAATGTTGATGGTCTTCAGGATCTGAATTCTCAGAGGTGTGCACAGTGTGTGCTTACAGCGTGCCTATGTGCACCTCCAGCTTGTGGTGGATGTAACTCAAGCCTCGTCAAAATGATTTCATGCTTTAACAAAACTTTGGCTAATTTAGAGTGTGGTAAGAGGAGGAAACATTTAAACTTTGGTTGGTGCCTAAAGCGAAACAGCTTTGGGTTGTGGAGTTCAGGGAGGATTGCTGCGGTGTCTGAGCAACATGGACAATAGGGATGTCCAAGGCGCATTTCAGATGCAAAAGGTAGATTACAGTAAGATTTATTAAAAAAACCCCAAACAAACCTCAGACCTGGAATTGAGCAAGAGCAGCACATACACCAACCCTGCACCTTCTCATAACGTTAAGCCCACAGCATGCAGTACTTGGTATGAGTGTTTGAAAACAGAGCATGGTCCACCCTTGGCTTTACCCCAGGGGGCACCTGCCTTCTTGGCAAGGCTCCCCCGGCTCAGCATATCCCCAGACATTTTTATTTTGGGGGAGCTATAATGAATCCTCAAGTGTTGGTTTTCTCCCTCCTTTGTTCAGGCTTTTAGCAGCACAGCGCAGCAAGGGCCCAAAGGCAGCTATGGTTCAGCACCGGTCACTTTGCCAGTGCTGGCAGGAGGAAGAAAGTGTTTGAATTTGGGTCAGTCACTCACCAGTGTTCCTTGGGGAGGCTCTGGTTTCTTATACGAGAATGGGATCACCCGGTTATGTTCGGAAAGGCTTGAGAAACATGCAGGAGTTCTTGTTACCTGCTCCAGCCATGGAAAATTAACTCTGCACATGCACTTTGCTCTGGGGAACTTTGCAGTCTTTTGCTCTTAATTCATGGTATTTTCTCTGGCTTCTCCCTCTGGTCCCTTTTCCATAAAAGTAAGTAAAAGAAAAAAAAAGGCAGGCAGTGGAGAGAAGAAAGCAGCTGCAAAAAGGCTGATCCACCAGCAAGGGGCATAGACCTGCTTGTGAAACCCTCAGTCTCACTAAGAGCAGGAATGGGCTATTCAGCCCTCAAAGGGCAGTTGAAACCATCTCATCCCAGCACGGGGGTTGCCTGTGCCCTGGCCCTGTTCCTGCCTCCTCATGGCTGCATCCCCATCCAGCTGAGGCCCGTTTCTCCTCGTCCCCAACGCGTGTGATGTCATGTCCCTGTTGTATTCCCGTGCCTTTGTAGGGTGCAGAGAGCTCTGTTCTCTGGCTGTGCACATGGAGAGGAAAGGAGACCCTGCCACCCTGTTTGGGCAAAGCCCTGTCCCCAGCTAATGGGGACATTGGTTGGCCTTCCCTGTCTGCCCACAGCCCCCCCCTTCCTGCCATCGGAAGGAGGGAAAGAAAAGGAGAAACAACCATATGAAAAAAATGTTAATTTATTAATCACAGAATATATAGCAGTTCATCTGAAATGCTGTTGCTATGCCAACACCCTGGGAGTTTATTTTCTTAATCCAGGAGCGAAGCGTTTGGTCCCCCGCTCTCCTGCTGAGCTATTTGAATATGTTGCTGCTGCCGCCATATCTGTTTAAAAGGGAGAAGGAGGGAAAAAGGGAGGAAAAAAAAATAAAGTAGGCTAAACCACCAAAGCAGTCAGATGCAAAGCAGTAAGAAGCCTTTCTCAGTACGACTTAGTAAAAATGACACAAATTAATATACTCTACTTAAACCAGACCAAGATTAATGCTTCTCTTTCAGAGCAGCTTAGTCCAACTGTCACTTGACAAGCGTTCGTCGGACAAAATCAACACTAATCAACATTTATTCCTCTCTTGCCCTTGGGTCTGAGGAGCGTAGAACGGGCTGCGCCATTCTCCGGCTCGTCTCGCCACGCTTTTCACCCTCCATCCAGCTTCGCCATATATCACCCTTCCTCTCTGTGCTTCTGCTTGTACGGATCCACACGCTCAGCTATCAGGCTACATTAGAGGCATGATAGATTTTCTGTTTTAATTTACATCTATTATATTACAACATAACAGATCTTGATTCGGTGGAGACCAGTGTCTTCTATAGCCAGACTCTTTGGGAAGATTTCCACATGAACTTTTTAAGGCTGGTTGCAAAGTGGCTTCGGATGGATTCTCCTGCTCCCTCCTCTCACCTCTGAGGGCTGAGCAAAGGTCTCGTGGTGCTCTTCGCTGAGGGAAGCCCATAGCTGTGTTGGCTGGCTTGCCATGGAGCTGGGAGGGGATGGCTTTGGAGGGGACAGGCAGTTGAGCATTGTCCGCCACTGTTTCTGTGAGCTGGCTGCCAGGCTGCTTTGTAACTGAAACCTAGAGCAGACCTTGCCCTGCCTTGCTGCTGCCCTGTTCCCTAGACCCTGTCATGGGATGGAGTATTGAAACCAGCTATTGATGTTGGAAGGATGAGGTCCCAACATACCTACAGGGCATCTTCCCTTTTCCCGTGCAGGGATGCTGAAGCCACGAGTGTCTGGCACATGTAGGGTGGCAGGGTTTTGCAAAAGATTCACAGCTAATTTCTGGTGGACTGATTCCTGCCGTATCTTTGGAGAAGGGAAAGGACAAGTCTGACCTAAAGTCTGGCTGATTTCTCAAGATCTTGGTGGGGCCGTGCTCCAGCTGACTTTCCCTTTGAGTGTCAGATTTGTCTTGTTTGGTTGTCCAGAGGGTCTGTGGAGAACAGAAAAAGGCAGAAAAGTGGAAGAAACTGGAGCATGTTGTGTTTGTTTCCTCTCCAATGAGCGGAAAACTGGTGAAGGTCATGATGCTGCTGTGCCCAGCTCAATGCGATTTTGAAGAGCTCTTCCTGTCTTTGCAGCCTTGGGTTATTAAAATGGAAGGAAGGGAATCCCTCCTTCACTTTCCCATTTTTGCACTTTGTGTTCAGTGCTTTTTTTCCCCTGATTTGTTCTGGCAGAGGACTCATTTGGGGCTTGGATGATCTATATTTGACTTTTTTCTGGTGCCACATAGCTCCAAGCTTGGACAAGACTTTGTCTTAGAGTTCCTAGATGGGAATGTGAGTTATGCTCTTGGACAGACTAAAATCAGGGTGGTTCTTGCTCACATTAGTAACCTCTTCTTCAGGCTGTGTATGAAAGTGTAAATCCACCTGGGAAGGTGGTAGGCTCAACTTTCCCATGGGTGTCTACAAACAGGTTTAGAATACCCATCAAGGCTGCTCCTGTTCCAGGGTTAGATAAGGGATCACTCCATATGTGTCTGCCCATCCCTTCCGCTGCTGATTTGGGGTGTGAGGGGCCACTCTGGTGTTGGGCCTCCCAATATGAAGTTGATGCCTACGTGGTTACCATCTGTTACATTCTTGCTGATCATGGCTAAGAGGCTGAAGTTGCCCTTTTATTTGGGTGGTGTTAAGGGTAACCCTAAGTCTAGAAGTAGCTCTCATGGGTTCCTTGTCCCTGGGGGTCCAACGCTTGCTGTCGCCATTGCTGTTGCTAAGATTGTCTGCATAATGTGCTGTGGGTGATGAATCCGGTTAGAAAGTTGCAGTCAGTCTCCCAGGTCAGAACAGAGCTTGGTGATTTTCCTGGGAATCCCACATCTCTCTTCTCTAGGTCCTTTTTGCCCTGTTGCTAAACTTCATTTGGCAGGTTGTGATTTCTCCTTTCTTCTTGAGAACACTTAGGTCTGTGAAAACCGCAACATGGAGGCTTTCACTGCCCTTTTTCTGCTGTCGTGGCCTTCGTTGTGTCCTGCGAAGGTTGCTGGGTGGCAAAGTACTGGAGTGTGCTCTTCCCAGCTGGGATGGACTGAAAGCTGAGCTCGGGGAGCTGGTGGGATCTTTCCCTGCCTTTTTCTCATTCTCTCTCTCTCTCTCTCTCTCTCTCTCTCTCTCTCTCTCTCTCTCTCTCTCTCTCTCTCTCTGGGGGTGTGAAT
>JAWWEU010000005.1:28788033-28950811 GCA_035583155.1 Acropternis orthonyx | reverse complement strand
ATAGGTAAACTGAGCCCTGTAATCCAATCCCGTTGTGCCCGATCCCGCTGGAACTACAGTGTTGTATGTGGCCCCAGCAGTTCAGTCTGAGTTTCAGCAGTGGTGTCTTCATGCCTGAGCTGGGCTGTGCCAATGCTGGAGTGAGCCGGGATCTTGCCTTGGGAAGGAGCAAGGTGGAGCTGGCAGGGATTGTTGCTCCATTCCTGCCATGCTGAGAGCTGCAGGGAGATAAAAGATGGGGTGCTGCTGGTGGCATGGACCCATCCTGACACTGGGAGGAACTGATGGTTCAGAGTCCTCTCCAAGTGCAGGGACAGCTCATCTGCAGCCAACTCTTCTTCTTGCAGCTGAGTTTATCATCCTGGACTGTACTTCCAGGAGCTGCCAAGGTGTGAGTGTTACCTCCAGGCCTCCTTCCAGACTTGTGCTTGCAACAAGGTAAAGCTATCTGCAATGCTTCTGCAGTCAGCAGGACTCTGACATGGCTCCAGAGCTCTCCTCCATAAATAACCCAGATGGGCAGATGCCTCCTTACAGACAAGACATGTGGGGAAGGCTGGGTGGCTCACTCTGAACCCAGGAAAGAGACATATCCATCCAGCACAGTGCAAGGTCAACATAACTTGCTGTGAGGAGAACAGAAAGCCTGATAGGAGGCTGCCAACCTCTCTGATTCAGGGACCAGAACACTGATTTCACACTGTCAGAGCTCCCTCTGTCTTAGATCTTTTGGGCACCCTGGTTCCCCTGCCCTGTGCCAGCCCTGAACCCCTCCTTGGCCTCTCTGTTGTCACTTGAGATTCTGCTAAGAATCTCAACCTGACTGCCTCCAGGTACAGGCAACAACATAGACATGGCACAGACTTTCAGCCCACAAGGTCTTTGTCCCACTAGCAAACTCACAGCTTGCCAGTGGCTCAGACTTTGTGGTGGCCTCCTTCCTGCTCAGACATCTCATGGGACACCTTGTGAGCTGGGGGTTGGAGTGACAGGCTGGTCACATTATAGCAAGGCTGTTTCTTCCCCTCCTCAGCCTGTTGTGCTCCCATTCTCCTCTTGCTGCTTCCACTCCTGATGCTTTTGGTGGGGAAAAAAAAAGTTGACAAAAGAAATGAATTATGCATAAGGAATTAATTTCCTTGATGAATAGGGACTTACAAACTCAATTGCCATTCGCTTTCAAGGAATGCTTGAGGGAGCTGGGGGGAGGGAATAAAAGAAGATGGAGCAGAGGCTGAGTGGCTGAGCCTGGAAGTGTTCCTGGCCTTTGAGTGGACATTGGGAAACAGCCCTGGGTCATTTAAACCATATGATGGGTACCATATTCTCATCGATGTGTGAGGTTCTTTGCTGGGCTGAAAATCAGGGTGGCAAAGATGCAGCAAATCCAGCAGTGCATCTGTTGGTGGGTGTCATCCTTGGCTCAGTATAGGAGAAAAGGGCCACATGAGGATCTGGATATTTTAATAGGTGGAGAAACTGAGTCAGATGTGTATGTGTGACTTGTTCAGATGGGCTACAGGCTAATGGCCAGTACAGGAGTAGTAGTCGGTGCTCTTATTTTCCAGAATTTTGCCTTTTTTTCCCTTGTGTGCCCTTCCCTCCTGCATGCTGCTGTGTCCTGGGAGCTGAGCCAACAACTGGGAGCACTAAAAGCACTGGAGTGAAAATGCTGTAAAAGAGCCTTCTGGAAACTTTGCCCAGCCAGAAAAACTTGCCCCCAAACCCAAGCAAAAAATTCTGATTCCTGGAAGAGAGCATCTGTCAACCCAAGTGATCTGCCTGGCGTCAAGCAGATGAGCTCTTGTGCTGTGTGTCTGTGCACATGGGAAGTGCAGAGGGATGGGCCTGGTCAGTGTTTTGGAGGAAAGGAAAATTCGTTTACTTGTGGTGCTCTTGGGCTAAGAAGTATTTCACCTTTCAGAGCATCTGTGGCATTGAAGGAAAGTGACCTGACTTGCCCTGGCCGATGAATTGGAGAAGTGGTATCAGAGTGAGGCACGAAGGGGGAGCTGTGCTGGGCCTTGAGCTCAGCCTGGCATTGGGTAGAATTAACGCTGGACAGGTCAGATCAGTGTCCCTGTCTGCACAGAGATCTGGTTTCTCAAAGCTTATGTGACTCTTCCTGACCCACTGCAAATAATGCTGGTTTTCTGACCCTCCTGTCACCTTGGAGCAGCCCTCTGCTAATGAAGAGCCTCATCCTCCTGAAGAGTATCTTGGGGAGATGGGACTAGGAACTGAGGGTGCTGGAATGGTTTTTGGAGATGGAGCAGCGTCTGTGTCGTGCCAGGAGCTGTGCTGGAAGTTGAGCTGGGTAGCCAGGCTCTGGCTCCTTGCTGGTGGGCAGCAATTCTGTGACCATCCTCAAGACACCTCAGCATCACCTGATGGTCCTGCAGGTACACATCCTGCAAGGGAAGCAGGCTAGAACCTTTTTGGCCTGGTATCCCTGCAGTCCAGCATCAAAACTAGTGAGCTGATGTACTTTTCTTCTAGATCCTGTGGTTTTCCTGTCCTTTTGTTACTTCCATATTGCCCTTCAAACATTGATGTCTCAGTAGGAATGTACCTGAACACTCGTGGACTTCGGATGAGGGTTTGCAAGTGATCAAAGTAAGGTGTTGCAACCTGCCTGGTTGTTTCCAGAATCAAAGAAGATAAGGAATGTTGGCAGAAGCTATGCCAGAGCCATGGTGCCAGATTCATAGAGCACTATGGCACACTAGGAGCACTGTCTGTGCCTGCACATCAACCCTGTGACACGCCAGAGCTTGGTCCTCTCCTCCTTGGTCACTGGTGTGATGAGCGTGGGAGTTTTGTCTAACACTTGTCTAATCCTTCTCCGCCTTTCCCTGTGCTCCTTGCGGGAGGGAGAGATGCCTGTACCCCAGGTAGAGATGCCTGTACCCCAGGCAGAGATAGCATCTCCAAAACCCCCACCAACAGCAGCAACACAAAGTTTGGGATCGCATCGACTGGCTGGAAGGAGGTGGCAAGAGTTCCTCCTGCTGTGGAAGAGGACTGAAGGAGTGTGACTGCCTGGTGAAGAGTGGTTTAATCGTGGGAAGGATGTTTTAATCATGGGAAAGGTGGCCTAATCACCACTTTCCCTTTTCCCATCCCCTTCTCCACCACCCTCCCCTTTACCAAGCAGAGTGCAGAGAGGATCTGTGGGTAGGGGGCTTTGGAAGCTGTCGCTTCACATTGCGCGGCTGGGGAAAGGTCTCTACCTGCCTTATTTTGTCCCTTTAGCTGTCAGGGCTGACAGTGCTCATGTTTATTTCATCCTGCGTGGCGGCTGTCTCGTTTCCCTATCCTCCGATGTCATTAGCGCGCCGAGAGCGGGCCCTGCAGTGCTCAGCCTAATGAATTCCGCTGTGGCTCTTCTCTCCCCACCTCGTTACCAAAGCTCAAGGTGTCAAATTAAACCTGGCCGGGGAAAGGAGAGAGAGAACAAGGCACAAAAGGAGGAGGGGAGGGGGAAGATGTGTGTTGTAGGGGTTCCTTTGATTCCAGGGTTTCCCCTTCTTCCAGCTGTTTTTTCTTTTAAGCTCTTGCCTTTGCAACTGGAGTTTCTCTTTGAGGCTGGATGTGTTGTCACAGCAGAGGTGGTGACTTTGTCCTTGCCCTGTGTCCTGTTCTGCTGGGGTGGGAGAAGGAATGTCCTCCTTTTTAAACCCCACTGCAGAGTGACTTCGAGCAGCCTGGTGTAGTGAGAGGTGTGCGTAGGCATGGGGGGTTGTAACAAGGTGATCTTTAAGGTCCCTTCTGACTAAAACCAATCTATGATTCTGAGATTCCTCAGCCCCTGTTCAGTCTTGTCCATGCAGGAGACAGTGCTAAGTGTGAAAGTGCCATTTTGGAAACCAAATGGCTATTTCTCAGCTCCTACTCCACTTCCTGGGTTGTACCCTCAAGCTGGAATGAGGTTTTGCAAGTGGTTTTAAATGAAAGCTGCCATCCTGTGTCTCTGGTTGCTGGTGAATTTGGAGCGAGCTGCTGTCTGCCATGAGAGCTGGGTCACCAAAAGCCACACTGACAGTTCCCCACCAGCTCTGAGGCCATGCTCTCTTAGGCCATTTTTTACTTTTCTTTGGCATTACTCACACCTGGTTTGCCCAGCCCCTGGCCCAGGAGGCTTGGGGATCCCCTTCCCTCCATAACCAGGGGGTCCAACCCTCAGAGGTTGGCTGCACCATGAAGGACACCAGAAGTGATGGCAGCCTGTCCCCAGCACCCACCTGCCCCATCTGTCTTGCCTCTCATTGATTTAAAATAGTTTTGTAGTATAATTATCTCCTTGTGGATAGGCTTTTTCATTACATTGGCTGCTTCAGCTGTGGTGAACATATTAATGTGGGATTAGTGCCATGGCAGAGCATGTGTCAGTGGTGGGCAGGGAGGGACAGCCCTCTCCACCAGGACTGTTCCTGGTGTCCCCCCAAACTGGGGTGACTGCCAAGCCTTGTGCCTGCTGGGGACAGAGGAGCAGGGCAAGAGCTGAGGGAGACAGGGACCAACCTTTCTAGAATACTGGGAATCTGGAGCCTTTTTGCACCCCAGGTTTGGCATCTCAGGGCCACTGGTGGGTGCTGGTGGGAAAATTTGGCTTGGAGAGCTCCAACCTGGGTGACAAGTGGCCCCGGGGTCCCTTCAGTTACCTCCTGTCCTGCACCCTCACTTGATGTGAGGCTGTAATGGTCTGTGGCATTTGTTTTTGCTTCGCCTTGTTTCTGGTGAGAGAGGAGGTAAAAGGCCTGTCCTTCTGCATGGGATAGAATAGCATTGTTTACCTGCCTGGGAAACCTGGTCCCCCAGCCTGGGGAGCGGAGCAGGGACCCTCCACTGCCCACAGCAACGAGTTTTGTGTGAAAGGAATGAAAGGAAGATTCAGAGGAGGGAGAAAGCAAAAACGTCTGTCTCCTCTTCCTCACAACTTGCTGGGCATGGGACTGTTTGAGCTGACTGGCTCAGGACCTGTGGCCTGGAGCTGTGGCTTGTGACAGTGGCTTTTAACCCTGTGTGGGTGTCTGGGACACAGCTGGTTGTGCCGGGAGGTGAGGAGCAATTTCACGTGCAATTGGAACTGCAAAGGGAGAGCGGAGGGAGGCACGATTTAATCACCTCAGCTGGCCCTGGGCCAAGACCACCAAGGTTCAAACACCTCTTCGTCACAAGAGATGCTGGGGGAGTATTAATTGGCATAATTCGTCAACCATTTGGAGCCTCATGGTGTGTTGTCCTCACAGTATCCTGGTGCTCCAGACTGGGGGATTTTGGGGAGCTTTGAGGCTGTTTTGGAAAGCAGGTGAAAGCCACTGGCCCAGGCTGCTCCTGAGGCCATGAGGTGGTTCTTGGGGGTCAGTGCAAAGTTCCTTAGAACTGCCTGCCTGCTGGTGAGCAAGGCATTTCTGGTGGGTTTTGTCTGTGGCTCCTTTTGCATTTGCCACTTCCTCAGCAGGTTGGTGCCAGGTTGAATGGGTGGTTCAAACCCAGCCCAGACTTTCCTCTTTGCCTGATCCCACTTACTTCTTGGGCAGGATTTGGACCAAAGATGCTGTGGGGGCCGGATGAGCCTCTCTGGCAGCACCTGGCTTGCCAGCTGCAGTGTTTAGCCTTGGTGAGCTCCCTGGACTGATACAGCACTGAAGATCTGAAGAGGAGTTAAGCAATGTGAATGCTCCCTGAAGGGGCAGTCTGTGATAAAGCAAAAACATTTTCCCTGCGCTGTCCTAAAAAAAGGCAAGAGAAAAGAAAAGCAAGCATCCCTCCCTGATGCACCTCTCTGGTTAAAGGTACAGGCTGCTGGAACAACTCCCTGTGCAGCAGAAAGCCCTAAACTGGACTCGTGAGTATCAACCTGGTACGTGGAGGTATTGCTGCTTTCCCCGATCACAGGAGGCATTGAAATGAAGCCAAGTCATCTTGATTTGAGCAGTTCATATCATGTCCTCTCAGCTGGCTGGTAATAGTGTGACTGTCTCTTCTGAAGATCTGGGAGAGTGAAGTGTCATGTGATCTGAACAGCCTCATTTATTGAAAGAGCATGAAGGTGTTGCATGACAAGTACCTGTGTGATGTGGCTATCTCAGGGGACTTTGGGGTGGCTGTGCCAGGCCAGGCTGAAGGTGCACCCAGCCAGCTGCCCTTGTGCCAAAGCCTGGTGGAAGCTGCCAGGGGAAGGAGCAAAAAAGGACAGAAGAAGAGTGAAGTGTCCCTTTGCCGGTGTCCCTCCCAAATCCCAGCAGTGAACAGCAACACACTTGGCAATGCTTGGCACAAGTTCCCTTACCCAGCTTGCGTGACTTTTATTTTCCTCTGTGCGTAAAGCTTCTTGTGTGACAAGGGACAGCTCTCCCTGCACTGTGCCTTGGTTTCCCCAGCTGGGCAGAGAGGTTCGTACACATTTGCTCCCTCTCTGGAGTGTGGTGGAGACAAGTTCATTTGAGCATGTTGAAGTCCTCAGGTGGAAAGTACTGCAGAAGGACAGAGGCTTATTAATTGTTGTTGAGAATTATCTGTCAGTCCTGTGTGAGGAGCTGCTGGCTGAATTTCTACTGTCTGTTCTGCCTAGGAGAAGATAGTGACGGCACTGAGATGATGAGAGTGGGCCTGTCATTCTTACAGAAATCAGTCCCAAAGGCTGAATACCTTCAGGTTTCTAGGAGCATTATATCCAGATTGTGATGGGAGACATGGCTCTGTGAAGGCCTGGACAGCCTTTCCTTTCAGGCACCTGTGGAGCCATGAACACATAGACACTGGTTGGCCTTCCTCTTCTGGGATGGAGCTGCTGCCTGGACTTGGAGTGCTTGACATTCGTGTTGACACCAGCCCATGGGAGACTTAGGACACAGGGAGTTGTCATTGTGTGTGCAAAACTGATGGCTCTTTGGAAGGGTGGATTTGTGCCTGACTAGTGCCTGGACTCAGTGAGCTGATAAACCTCTCAGGGGCATTAAAACACAACTTTCTGTGCAGCAATCAGACCTGTGCTGGAGAGTGATGAACCTCTTGGCTCTCTCACACTCTGGTTTGATTCAAAGGCATCTCAGAGTCCACAGTGCTGCTGGACGGGGGGTTGTGGTGGGAGCTGCAGGCACTGCTGTTCATGTTGGTGATGCTGCCCAAAGAGCCTGTTGTTTATACCTTGGAGAAGGAGGCACAGACTCCTCTTGGAGAGTCATGGAGGAGATTACTGGGGGACAGAAAGCTTTCTTCCCTCAAGCCAGCTCATTGTCATGTCTGTGCTTCCACCCCATTGAAAGCCTTGTCTCATGGAGTTCAACCCTTCTGATGGGCTGGGTTAACTTTCTCAGCCCAGAGTGAATTTGCTGCTGGAAACTTGACTGTTGTAAATGGCATGTCTTCTAGTTTTGAAGCAGGGAGTTCTCCATGCTCAGATGCTGAGCCAGACAGAGAGAGAGGGAGTACGCCCTGGTGACAAATCTTGGTGGGACAGCACAGTCCTTGGCAGTGAAGGCCATGCAGAACTGGCTGACCTCAAACATGGTGTGTGGATGAGCACTGATGCCGAGGTCAGAGCCTGGACTGTGCCCCTGGCTCTGCTGAAACACCTATTTCCTCCCTGGTTGTTGTGGTGCCGACATGAATTTGCATCCACTGCTCCAGCCAGGCTCTGAGGTGCTCTTCTGCTGTGGATCAGAATCTTTGAAACTCACCTCCTTGAGGTCTGTCTGCCTTCCCCGACCTCGTCCCACCCCTGCCATGACACGGAACATCTTTCTCATGGATGGATTTGGCAGTGCCAAGCTAGGCTTTCTTGCCAGTGTGGCAACAGACACGGCTCTCAGCTTGTTAGACTGAAAGAATGTGCCGTTTTAATTAATGATATGTAAATATCCTTGAATGGGCCGCATTTGCATATTAAGAGAGATTTGCGGAATCTGCGGAGTAATATATTTTAATTAAGGATTAATTAAAAATAATGGGAATTTCATTTCGCCTGGCAGAATCCGTTTAGATCTTCGCACACGTCTGCTTGGGAGCCCGGTCGGAGCGCGCTGCCGGTGCCGTGGTCTGCAGCTGGGGCCGGCTGCCGGTGCCGCTCCGCTCCTCGCCGGGTCCCGGAACCGCTGGCAGATCTGAGTGGCCGGTCCCCTTGGCCACACAGCCTGGCTGCAGGTTTTGGGGCTGTTTTTTGATATTCTTTATGGCAAAATAAGCAAATGGCTGTGAGACACGGAACACTAGTTGTGTTGGCAATTATGTTAATAGCATGCTATTAGGCTATGATTCTATATGAGCAATTGGGGAGAAGAAATGCCTTACTGAGAGAGAATGATACAACAGACGTCTGTCTTATTGATATAGCTCCAGAGGAGCTTTCTGCGTAATTACACTCGGCCACTTTTCGGAGGTGGGAGAGAGGCTGTGACCACAGGGTGGAGGGGAGAGTGGCCCCCTGCGTGTGCCTGTGTCTGAGGCAGGGATGCATTGGGATCCTCTCATGATGCTTCCTGGAGAGATTTGTTACCCAGCTGCAGTAGGCTGAGTGTCCAAGCATCCTGTGGGCTCTTTGGTGTGTTGCAGAAAGAGTATGTCATACATTGGTGGCCGAAGGGCCACTGCAATGCTCAGGGGACCTTGGCTGGAGTCCAGGGCTTGGTGGCTGGACCCTGGGGCTTGGTTGCTTGAACCATAGTGATGGAGAACATCAATGGGAAACCTCACAGCTTCTTTGGGAAAGTTGGCATGACTGGATCATGCCAAGCATATAGACAGGTGGCTCTGGTGGGACTGGCAAGGAGCAGGGTGGCTCTTGAGGGCTTGAGGTAGGTGGGAAGTGGCAGGGGAAGAGTGAGGGTGCTGCTCCCTCCATCCCGCCCGCCTTTTCCCAGCACTAAGCTGGCTGCAGCATATCGAATGCAAATGGAGAAAATGCAGTTTGTGGTAAGTGTCCGCTAATAAATAACCTCCGAGTCTTCTCCCTATCAGGCAGTGACATCCTGCATTTCTCTTCCCCGCTGCACCAGCCCAAGACATTTAATGATGTGGTGCTCCTTACGGGATGTGCCGCCCATGCTAAATATCCCCAGCCTTCACAAAATGGTGGGCAGGGAGCCCAGCCCGGCTCCGGCAGCCCCGTGCCGCTCTCCCGCAGCCCTGGGCACGAGGGTCAGGGGTGGTGGCGCAGAGTCCCCATCCCCGGCGCCGGTGCAGACCCCTCCGCCGCACTCGCCCGCGGTCGCTGGAGGATTTCATTAACTGCACGAAGTAAAAAATAATCAATTTCAGATGTTCCCAGTGTTTGTGGTAATGGTCTCTCTAACCATTCTGATTAGCCGAGTGAAATGGAATTTTTCTTTTAAATTACAGCGCGTTGACATTAAATATAGGCAAACTTCGTGTGTGCAGGGGGAGGGGACAGGCTTTCTACATTCATCCCTGTCCTTCTCCCTCCCCTTCCATCACTCCCCTTATCTTTCCATCACCCCCTCCCTAATCGTGCTAAAATCTCCACTGACTTCTTTCTGCTGCCCACCGAACTAGGATTGCTTTTTTTTACTCTGGGCTTTGTGAAACGTTCTCTGACATTTCAGACTGGTGGGGATGCATTTTTCCCTTTCTTATGTTAATTTTTTTATTTTTTTTAAATTTTTTTCCAAGGTGTGTTTGGGCTGGGACCAGTGCCACCACCAGGCTGGGCTTCTTCCCTCCATCCTCTTGGCTTCTTCCTTCCATCCTCTCGCCTGCGCACGCAGTATCGCTTTGGCTTTGCTACTCTCCCTTTGCTCTTTGCAGTTTCCTTTAGGATCCTGAGCAGTGCAGTCCAGGGTAAAACAGACAGCAAGAGCTCCTGTGTGCCTTGGCGAGCACAGCACACTGGGCTCCTTCCTCCTTTGCCTCTCTCTCTTACCTCCCCTCCCTGCACCCCTTCTCTTAGCCCAGGTGGAATTTTTTAGACTTCAGCCAAGCCCGCAGCAGCCCTTCCATTATTAATTTTATTTTTTTTTAGTTATTTTTCATGCATTTTCCCCCCACCTCCCTTCCCTGGCCCTCCTGCCGGCACGTGGCGGAGGCTGCGGGTGGACGCCGGTGTGGTGCAACCCAGCCCGGGCTTTGGACTTCTCCTTTGATAAGCTGTCATCCCCCAGCCCCACGCAGGGATTTGATCAGAGCGCTCTCTCGACCCCGTGGAAGACATTAAACACCCTCCCAGACCCTTTTCTCTGTCTCCATCTCTGAACCTTTCACTCTCCTTTAATGAGAATTTCTCCTAATTATTTCAGTGGCTGCAGCACAGGGACCGCAGTGTAGTTAGATCTTGATACCAGGACGTGACTGTTATGCTGATAAAGGCAAAAGATCAATAATTTAGGCCCTAGCGTTAATGGCAGAGCTGAGAGCTTAAGTGTCTGTATTCAGGTTTAGTCCTGAAGGTTCCTGGAGTATTAATGATTTCCAGAGGAATTCCCCCCCTTCCCCTTTTCTTGTGCTGCCATTGCTTTTTCCCTAGTCCTGTCTCCCTTTAAAACCCCTCTGTGCTTATTTTTTTTTTTTTTATTTCCGGATTTTTTTTCTCATTGTTTCCCTACTCTGCAGCCATTCTGCTTTGCTTTCAGGTTGCCCCTGAATTGCCCTTACACAATTTATCTGGGGATGTGGGGTGCATTAGGAAGGGAGAGAGGCGAACCTGGGCCAGGAAGAAGCATTGAAGGGGGGAGTTAAAAAAATTGTCCGTTCCTTTCTGTTTTGCTTTGGAGACTGCAGGATGGGTTGGATTGCCTTCTGCAGGAACTGGAGGTCTCCGTATGGGATGGAGGTGCCATGCAGTGTGGTGGTGTAGGTGGGATTACTGTCAGCCCTATATGGGGCCATGCCCTGGTCACCCACACCAGCCCTACTGCCACTCTGCACATGGATGCATGTGGAGCGGGAAGACTCCCCCAGGTGTGAAAACCAGCTGATTTCATGTCTCTGTTTCTGTATGCACCTGCCAAGCCTGGAGTGCGGCTCTCTTCCTCTCTGTGTCCTCACAGACCCATTTTTGCTGTAGAAACTCAGGTCAGGAGGCTGCTGGCAGAGGGGGGACTGTGTGAGGCATATCCTGTGTGGAGCTGCTTTCCTGCCCTTTTCCTTTGGGAAAGGTCCCAGAATCACTCCATGTAGGGATGCTGAGCTGATTTGTGGTGAGATGGGGGGAGCAGATGTATCTGCTGGAGATCCCAGTGCTCTGTGCTTCTTTCAACCAGCACTGTGATCCATCTGCCTTCTTGCTTGCTGGATTTTCTCCCCGAGGCCAGTGCATCTGAGCTGATCCATGGCTGTCTAGGAAGTATTTGGAGGCCCAGGGTGGGAAGGGGGAAGTTTGAGAGAAGAGAGAGGGGTAGGAAACATTAACCAGTCTTCTAGTGGGTCATAAGCACTTTCCTCTTAGGTTTTTTTTTTTTCCCCCCAAGCCTGTTAGTACTTGAGAATTCAGGAAATACTGAGTTGATTTGAAGGAAGATGACAAATGATGAAGGGAAATTGGGGGATAAAGACTGTTATTTAGTTGTGAGGAGCCCTGGCTGGGAAACAGTGCTATACACATTAGCTTGTTAATGGGAATTTTGCCTGGAATATCTCCATCCTGATTAGGAAAGAGAGGCTCGGAGTGTGCGTATGTTGTGGCTTTTTGGCCTGTTTGGTGCCCTAGGCTGTCCTTTGCTGCAAATGATTTCTTGAGAGTTGCAGAGCATCCCTGCCCAGTGCTTCTGCAGGTCCCTCCTGAGGATCCCTGCCCCTTGCCAGTCCTCCACTACCATCCCCGCTCCCTGATCTGGGCAGGAATTGGCAGAGCATCCTCTGTCCCTAGCAGTATCAGGAAGCATCTTGCATGTCCTGAATGCCACAAACCAGCCTCCCTTCAAGAGGTGGAAATACTGGTTTGTGTTTTCTAAGGGTATCTTAAGCCAAGAGGGAAATGTTGCTGAGGCTTGGTCTTTCCTGAGGATCAGCACTGCTCTGTGTTGTGCTTGCATTTCTGATACCAAGTGCTGTGAGTCTCACCTCTCCCAACACTGCTGGAGCTCTGAGGGGAAAACAATTGCCAAAAATGCAAGTGTCCCGCTGAAGTAGAGGTGGGCAGCACTGCCAGCGAGCTCTTCCTTCCAGCTGCAGAGCTGGTATCTCCTCTGGTTTTTCCCTTTCTCTTTGCTGGCAGTGACAGGGTCGTGCTGGCATCCTGAGGACTGTGCTCCTTTGCTGGGCTCAGGCAGAGCAGACTGGGTCTTGGTAAACAGTCCTGTGGCTCCATGGTCCAGCTGGCTCCTCCTCGCTGGCTCGCCTTGGCAGGGCAAACTAGAGTATAAATTAGTTTCAACTTACTGCAGTCACTGAAGTATAGAAATATAGCTGAGGACATGCGGGGAAAACATCTGGGCAGTGCGAAAGGGCTTGTTAGCTTTTATGTGATGGCATTAGTTGGGGCTGGGAGTGAACAACCTTAACAGCAGATTTTTCCAAAGAAGAAAAAGATGGTTTTAGTGTTGCCTAGTTCTGTGCTGTTTACAAAAGTGCATGTTTACATGTTTGCATATGCATATATCTGTCTATGCACACTCATAATGGCATGTATGGGAATGCTGATGCAGAATGATGGGAATATGAGCTGTTGGCCCGGTATATAAGAAACTGTTCTAGAGGTGCTCCAGGGAGTAGAGGAACCTCATGGTTACATTTCTTCATGCAAGGTGAGGGCCATGTGCTCTGATCCCAAATCCTTTCTTTGATTACTGAAAAAAGGGAGACCGACCTTGCTGGAAACGTGGCCACATGGGACCCAGGGCCAGTTCCCTGATGTTGCAGGTGGTCCTCTCCTGTTACCCAGGCAAGTAGCTTGGGTACCATCACCTGGGTCACTTTGTATTTCCTTCTTGCCCTTCTTAGTGTGTCTCCCTTCATTTTCCTGGGCAGGAGGTTCAACAGTCACCTGATGTTCCTGCCTGAATGTGTCCTGGTCAAGTTACACCTGTTTACAGCTGGGTATTTGAGTGTCAAATTCAGTTGACTTCAGTAGGACCTTTCTTACCCCAGGCTGCCCAAGGTGTGTGTTGGATTTCTCAGGCTTGGTCAGAAGGTTGATTTCCTGATCCTCTGGCCTTAGGTTGAGTATTTGCAGAGCTTGTCTCAGCAAGCTCTGAAGAGGAGAGAACTTTAAGGACAAATACAAGCAGCTGTAGGTTTTTCAAGCCACCAAAAACTGGTGGTGAAGTAGGAAAGGATTCCCCAAAGCTCTGCCGGTATTTGTTGTGGGTAGCCCTGGGGAGCAGGTATTTGTATCTGAAATGTTAATAGAGAGACTGAATTGAATCATGTGTGCTGTCGGGGGAGCAGTAAAAGCCATTTACAAAAGAAGCCAAGAGAAGATCAGTAGAAATGCACACAAACCCTAAAAATCCCAATGTGATGCCTGAATAATCACCCATTTGTCTGGGGAAAGAGATTAATCCAGGCAGGGTTCAGTTTAACAGGATTATTGAACGGGGTGGGAGGGAAGCAGAGGGAAGAAGGCTCTGGGATTTTTCATAACACTTCTGACCATGGATCTTTCGCCAGCTAGACAGGGAAGCATCAAGAGCTGGGGTGGCTCTGCTAGATGTCAGTGAGTGAGCTGTGGTGGGACAGTTGGGATCACAAAGGTCCAGCCTGGTCCTTCATTGGCCTCATTGACCAGTTTGGTTAGACAAGACGCTCTTTGGGGTGCCTGATGGAATGTGCTCCTTGCAAGGAGCTTAAATTGGAAATTTGACAGCTTTTAACCCTACCATGAAGAAATGCACATTTTATACCAACAGAGTGAAGTTCAGCTGTGTCTCCCTGTGGGCTGCCATCAGGTCATTTGTGTCCATTGCAATGCTACTGGAAATGCCTGTCTTTGGAGAAGTCATGACAGAGACATGGGGGCAATTTTTCGAACAGTCCTTCATTAGCTTCTGATGAAGGGTGAGGAAGGGACTTCTGATGGGTCTGGATTAGCCACTCAGTACCAAGGGACTGTCCTGCCAGCCAAAGCACCTGATGTTTATGTAAACCCTTTCTTTGGGATCAGACCCTGGAAGGTGTTCAGGGACAAGATGTTTTTTGCCCCTCAGTGCCCCTGATCATGGCAACTCTCCTGTCATAAACTCCTTTCTAGGCATTAATGTATTTTCCTCTTAAAGCAGCTTTTTATCCTTTAAGACAGGGAGATGCATAGATGAGAAGGGAGACAGTGCTGCTGCCTCTACAACATCCTCACAAAGCAGATCACAGAAAATAAAGCAAAAGGAGGAAATGTTTTTATGGCATTGCCTGCATTTATGTGGAGCTGGAGAGGTGCGTGTGTGTGTGTGTCTGTGTCTCTTTGTGCATGCTTCATAATATAAAGCAATTGCAGTGTCTACAGCGTTCCCAGAGAGCCGTTGATGTGTGTCAGGTACTGAAACTTACTTTTAAGTCTCCTTCTGTGTAGGGTGTCTGGCATATTTAGTGATCAGAAAAAGAAGCGGGAGAATAGAAGTGGGAGGAAGAACAAGGGGGGAGCTCTGGCTGTCCATTGTGCAGTATCTGCTTCCCTGGCCTCCCCTGTCTTGACTCTTCAGGTGGATATTTATTTGTTGGTCTTTTGGTGGGACCTCTTGTTTTTGTTTGGCAGAGGGAGCTTCCATATTCCTTTAGGGTGGTGGTGAGTGTGTTCAAGGCGGGGTGGGATAAACAGACCCCATGGCACTCACTTAAACAACGTGTTACTGTTTCAGAAAGGCATAGTTTTTCTGTTTTCTGGTTTCTATGCATCTTAACCCAGAGTTAAAAGTAAAAAGCTTTTCTGCAAGCGGCATCTCCTCTTAAGAGACACGTGAGAGTAGTAACGTAGTGTTGTCTTCCATCCACTCCTTCAGCCTGTCCTGCACCACAGGGCAGCAGAAGCTTGTGTCCTTTTCCAGGCTGTATTTGCCTCTGGTTTTCCCACTCGCAGATAGATATTCCCAGTCCCCATGCCCACCTTGCTCCTTCCACTGCGCTGTTTCTGCCAGCTCCATTAATTCATCGGTGCATGCAAGGAGTCAAAGGTCAGGGATGAAGAGCAGACGCAGCCATCTGCATCCATTCCTGCATTTCCCTGGGGAATGCTGTGGGCATTTTCTCACAATGTAGCCTGTGCATCTCCAGAACTCCATGGAGGGGTCCAGGCTACCAGTGAGCAAATCTGCCCAAACAGCTGAAGCAGGGAGCTGCTGCAGGTGTTACCCCAGGACAGTGGCTGGTTTGGAAGGAGGTATGTGTGGCAAATCCTCACCTGCACGTGTGGTCTCCTGTCCATGTAAGGTGAGCCCCATGGACTGGGTGGGCTGTTTGCTAAATGAGATCTGGCCTTTGGTCCCAGACTCAGAACGCTATGTCTTTAGGATGGAGATACATATGTGGAAGGCTGAGGAGTCCTGGAAGAAAACAAGTCTTCCAGTACAGGTATTGTCCTTCCATCTCTGGCACATCATTGTAGCTGCAAATACTTACCAGAGCCTGTTCTTGAGGAATGGTGCTGGGAGCTTTTCTCAGATGATTCTTTGGGATGCTGAAGGCTGCTCCCCAAGGCAAGCAGTCAGAGCCACCTCTTTCCTAATGTCTGATCCTTCTTAAGTCCTTTAAATAGCAAATGAACTCCAGCAGGCTCTGCAGAAGGGTGAGGCTGGGGCTTTGCTTGTCCGATTTTTCCCTACACCAGGGATGTGCTGAGCCAGGGATGAATGATTGGGAATCAACAAGGTGTTTAAACACCAGAATTGAAATTAATGTCCCCTCATTGCTGGTGAGGCTGCCAATACATTACAGCAAGCACCTTCCCAAAGTGAAATGAATGTTTGTTTATCCTCATGAAATATACATCAAAACATGTTGGTGGGAGAGGCTGTTAAGGAGGGAACAGGACACCTCTACCTTAAATCCCATCTGGGAACAGGCACTGCTCCTCTTCTCTGTTCTTTCCTCTCTGGGCCTTAGCTTTGAAGCCTAACCCATCCGCAGCTGTGTATCCAAGAGCATTAATATGGCTTTAATGAAAACTCCGGTTGATCTGTCCAAAGATATTGATGAGTGGTCCTCAATCGTATTAATCTTCTCATTGCGGGAGGAAATGAAGGCAGTGAGCAGGGCTGTCAGGTGCCTCTGGAAGAGGAGGGTGAGCTGGGAGCAGGGAAGGCCAGGGCTGCCTGGCCCTGCCTCCAGGGCTGCACCTTCTCCTGGTTCCAGCTGTTTTTTTCATTTCTTTTTGTCCTCTTAGAAACTGGAAATGAAGTGACTGCCCCTTGCTTGGACTGCAGAACGCAATTCCAGGCCGGTATTTAACATTCAAATCATTAAATTTCAGCCAATAAATCCATTACTGTTAATTATATTGAAGGGGCTAACGATCTGTCGACAATACTCCACCATTGATTCCCATTCGTGTCGAACGGCCACCTCACTTTCAGTCCATGCTGGGGTGCATTTTGGGGGAGTGCCCCCCCTCCTCTGCAGCTTTTCCAGCAGCACAATGCTCCTGCCATCCCCTTCTCCCTGAGCGCAGGCTGCTCCTCGATAGGAACATGCTACACTTCTTTATGGCTTATGGCAAACTGCCTTGATTACTTCTACTGTTGTACCCATTATGTGAATTAAATATGTATTCAGTTGCATGCTGCTTGCGTTGTTATTGCAGGGTGACATATGGTAGTGACTCAATTAGAATGAAACTAGCATTAGATAACCCTTCTGATTACATGCATCCCAGCCCGCTCGGCAGCCTGGCTGCTGCTGCCACTGCCTCGCCTGATCTCCCGTTATCGCCAGGCTGTGGGGTTCATTATCATCTCCAGAGGTGGGCTTTAGGCAGGAGCACGGCAGGAGGAGGCTGTGTGAGGTGAGGCTGTGGCCTGTGGGTGCCCACAGCTGCGCTGATCCCCTGGCCTCTTGCAGGAGGGGCGCTGGCAGTGTTGCTCACAGGGATGCTCACAGCAGTGCAGCGATGCATTGTTTGCACACCGGGCTTTCCTAGTGGCTTTCCATCGCAACCCTCTTTGCCTTTCCTTGGCCATAACGCCTGGGTGTTTCAGAGCCCAGAAACACCCAAGCACAGGGACCATCTGCCGTGTCCCAGTCGCGGTGCTTTGATGGGAAGCACTGCCATGGCACAGCCCCACAGCTCCCAGTGTTTGAGGACGTCCTCAAACCAGCAGGAAAAAGGGCTTAAAGTTTGGTTTGGTATGCAGCTGCTCCTGACCGGTAAGTGACTTCAAGCTTTCTGTAAAGGAAAGGGATCAAATGGTCGGTGATAATGTTTTCCTGCCTCTTTCTCCGTGTGAGTGCCTGGTGAGAAATGTGTTGATAGGAGCTGGGTGTTTTGGGGTTGCAGCAGGACAGCGATGGGTGGCTTTGGCACTGCTGCCCTCTGGTGCCACTCTGGCTGCTCCCCGGGGAGTCTGAGGGGTCCCGGAGTGCTGCATTCACTGTAACTTCGAGGATTTCCTGCTTCCTCAGTTCCCTTCTGCCTTGCAAAAACCAGCTTAAATCTTACCTTTCTTGAAGCTAGAAAGGCTGGATTTTCCTGTACTGCAGCTTCCATCATCTCTGGCCATTGGAGGGCTCTGCTGCAGGAACCAGTGAAAGATTGTACTGGTCCTGCAAGCAAGTCTTCAGCCTTGAATTTTGGTAGACAAAACCTGAAAGGTTTGGCTATTCCACACGGCAGCCAAACTTGCCGTGCCTATCCACAGAGCGTTGCATCTCCCTAGAGTTTGGGGAGTAAATAAAGCCAGTCGTGAGCCCTCCCCCCTGCTGCCAAACCACTGCTTTTGCTTTATATCTTTGTGAACTGTTTGTCAGCAAATCCTGATGCAAAAATAAATAGGAAATGGATTAATTATATAAACATAATGTGGCTTCCAGAAACAAATCTCAGCTTGTGAGCTGTTTGCAACTGTTTCTCTCCAAGGGTTGCTCTCTGGTTAGTCCCAGCGCCCAGTTTTTTCCCCTTGTGTTGGGCAAAGGAAGGGTGGTTTTTTTCCCCCTATAAAGCAAGTAACGACAGCGATCAAAAAGCAAATAACATACTTCCCCGTGACAGGGCTTAGCTAAATACAAATTTTATCTGGGTACGTATATAGCTATTGAGGGGGATATTTATGAATGGAAAATAATACAGCTTGACAAAAAAAAAAAAAAAAAAGGCAGCATTAGTGCGTTTTTCCACATCACAGCTCAGAGTTTGGTTTGCACCTTTCATTGCGCCTTAATTCTTTGTATTTCTCATGCACGTTCCTGTGCGAGGGCGCGTGTGTGTGGGTGTGTGTACACAGGGGCTGCACACACATTATGCTGTCAGACTGCCACGGGAAGCTTTATTCTCACTTTTGCAAGTGGGAAGTTTCTTCTTTTGGCGGAATAAAGGCCTTTCACAGTGGAGAACCAGGAGTCTATGGCAAGGCAGTTGCTCCTAGAGTCCTAATCCTTCAGCTCATTCCAGACGGCAGCCCAAATCCCATTAGCATCCTTCCAGGTTCAGGGGTTTCTGAGCAGCTCTGGGGGCTTTGTAACACAGCCCAGCTTGAGGTGCAGAGGACAGGCAGGGACTGGCCAGTGAAACTGAGCTGCCGTGGGTGCTGCAGGAGCCCCCCCACAGCTCTGGGGCAATCATGGAGGCGATGCTTACATGCAAACATTGTCTGTCTCTGGCTGAACTCTCCAAATGTAGGATACTTGTCACAGCTCAGTGCTGGTGTTGCTCTGGGGTCCTGAGGTGATGCTCTCCCTCACCAGGATTCAGAGCACCCAGTTTGTTTTCCAACCCAAAGCTGCTCTGGTGGCTGGGTGTGTTTTCCTCCCAGAGCAGAGCTCGCAGTGTGAGCTGGGGGTGTTGTGGGGCTCTTGGAGCAGGATCCATCCCTCCACTGCTTGCCTTTCTATCGCTTGGGTTGGGTTGCTTTCGGCTAGAAAACCGTCAGCTCCTACAAATGACTGACAGCAGCCAGTGTCAGCCCATGGCAGGTATGTAAACAAAAGAGGGAACCGTTTTCTGCTTGCTCTTTTTTTTTTCCCCCTTTTTTCCTCTTTTTCCCCCCTTTTTGTTTATGTTTTTTTGTTTATTTTGAAAGCAGTGCAGGGTGATGTCACCCTTGTGCACATCCCCAATCTGGAGCTGGTGGTGGCCTTGCCTGGTGTCAAGCTACAGTGTGTCAGCTTGATTTTAAAGCTGCTTTGCACAAAGGAGGTGGAGGAGTGAATAACTGGGAGGCTACAAGGACAACTACCTGCTCCCTGTGTTTTTTGAGGCCTCCAAGTCTCACTCTCCTCTGAGCATCCCCTTCAAGCCTCATCCTTCTACTGCTGGCGGGTGCATCCCTGCTGGTTTCTGTAAGCTGCCTGGTGAGCACAGCTCCCAGATCTGCAGGCTGTCAAAGACTGTGTCTCTCTCCAATTGATTGGAAAAGTTCTTGTGCGTGTATTTTTTTATTTTATTTTTTTTCCCCCAGTGAAGAACACCACCTGAGCAGGTCTCTGTCAGGCTTGCACGGCTCATGCAGAAGGGAGGTGAGCTTTCAGACAGGGATTTAAAATGAACACCAGTGTAGCCCTGTCAAGGGAAAGGAAAAATATTGGAAAATGCAGATTTTTCTCAGCTTCCTAAAGTGCCAGGCACTTTCTTAAGGTGTTGTTTATTATTGTGTTTATTGTTATTATTAGCTGGTGATGCTTACATGGGTGGGTTCCCCTTCACCCTCCCTACCACTGTGCAGCTGCGGAAGGACGAACGCAGACCCCAGCGCAGTGGCTGTGTGCCTGATCTCAACTCCAGGGGATTTCACAGGAGTGAAAGGAGATGGAAAACACTGTGAGGCCACTAAGCCATGAGCCAGAGTGGATTATCTAAGTGGATTAGTGATTTCTGACCAGGGGCTGGTGTAGAGCAGATGGGGTTTTGCCTGCTGCTGCCGCTGTGGTGTTATGGTAAGCGATGGCAGGTTGAATCCTCTGTCTCCAGTATCTGCAGCCTCTCTCCCCCTCTGCCCATCTTCCACTCCCCCAGACAGCCTCTGCGAGTGCTTCTCAGCCCATTCCTGCCCTTGGGTGGCTGCCTGCCTGCACTCGCCCTCAGCTGGTGTTGGAGGGGAGCTGGAGGGGGAGGGGGCTATGGTCCCCTGTCTCCCCTTCTCTAAGCCATCATGTCCCCAGGGAATACAGGCACAGTGTGGGGGCAGTGGGCTCTCTTTTCCTTCACATCAGAAGTCCTGTGCCCATCTCTGAGGGTCTCCCAGCCCTTCATTTGCGTGGGAACGAAACTCAGGACTGTCTTTTGCCACATGTAACGTGCCTGCACTTTTTTCCTCTTTTTCTCTCACTCTCATATTTTTTCCCTTCCTAAAGAAAAAAAAAAAAAAGAAAAAATAAACTAAACCCCCAGCAGAAAGCAAGCTGTGATACTGTCGGGCCTGGCGTTGATGTTATTTATTTTCCTCAGTTGCTGCTCTGGAAGCCCGGAGTTGACAGAGCGGTTTTGTAGAATAGAAACATTATAGACTGTTACTGTCAGAGTGTTAAATGTGATGGATAGAGAAATACAGGGGAGGGAGGGGACTTTACACTAGCCATGTCTGCCAGCGAGGGTGCTCATGGGAGAATAAACCATCCGCATATAAGAAATGAATGAGGTAATGTGGCGGGAGGTAATGGACTCTTGCAACAGAGATGCGCCTTGCCGGCTGGACTTAACCCTCGCCACTCCGCTGGTGGGACAGGGTGGGATGGGGCTGTGTGTCCTGCTCGCCTGTGGCCCCAAGATCCAGCCAGTTCAGGGCCAGGATGTTGAGGTGCTATGGGAAGAGCTTCATTGTCCCTGTGGAGCAAGGGGAGCACTGCCTGAGTCCCTGCAGACCCCCCTCCCACACAGCATGCTTGCTGGGCTTGCCACAAGGATGGAGCATCTTCACGGTGAGCACCAAGACCAATTCCTCACTTGTGAGCAAAAGGGACTTGTGCTGCTCAGGAGGTGCAGAGGTGGCAGCTCCTGGTCAGCAGCAGCCTAATGGCTCACTTGGGTTCTATCTAATGGCTCACTTGGGTTTGGGGTCCTTCTGAAGGTGGGTGTGGAGGTCTTGGAGTTCAGCTGGCACAGGGAAGAGCACAGGGTAGCAGAACAGCTAGCCCTCAACCTAGTCTTACTCTTTCATCAGTGGCAGAAGTGCTAGGAAGCTGAGAGGCTTCCTCTTCATTTGTGGTTGGTTGCCCAAAGTGCAGAGTGGGGGGGCCAGAACTGACACCCCATGGTTATGGTGCTTTTTTATGTTTCAAACATAATATATTGTGTCTGGAGGAATGGGTTGGGTAGGGAGACACTGTGATAATTAGTATTCCCCCAGCTCTGTGGTTACATCGTGAGACGGTGAGCTGTGTGCATCTCTTCTTCTGGTTCATGTAGATGGTTTTTCCAGTCACCTAATTAACTATCAAATTATATTTTGAAGGTTATTGAGTGTTTGGTGCTTGTTTCAATCCCTCTTCCTTACAGAGTCTTTCTGTAGTTCCCTCCATGAGGAGATGGTGCTACCTCCTACCTGCAGGACCACAGAAACACAGATTTGTTTTGGGTTGGAGCAGGGACCTTGGAGATCATCCTGTTCCAAGCCCCCTGCCATGGCCAGGATCACCTTTCAGGAGATCAGGCTGCTCAAAGGCCCACGTAACCTGGCCTTGAACACTTCCCCAGGGGTGGGGCATCCACAGCTTCTCTGGGCAACCTGTGCCAGTGTCTCACCAGCCTCCCAGGGTAGAATTTCATCCCAGTGTCTAATCTAAACCTGCCCTCTGTCAGTTTGAAGCCACTCCCTCTTGCCCCAGCACTGCAGGCCCTGGAAAAAAAGTCTCTTTCCCTCTTTCTTACAAGGATGATGGGCTTGCAGGGGGTGTGGAGCCTCAGGGTGGGGGGCAGCCCTGGCAGCTCTCACTGCCCCTTCCCTTCACGCTTCGCTGGATGTCCAGCCTGACTGCGCAAAGTTTGTCGTAGTCAGTGTGTGTGAGTAATTGAATTACTTCCTTGTGCATTTTACCCTTGCTGACACCATCTTATCTCCAGCTCATGGAGCTTCATTCACGTCCTCGGAGGAGTCCCTCAGACCTCACAAGTCCTTGCTAACCCCTGTTGCTCATGTTCTCATCAAACCCACTGCTGCTCATGCTCTTCTCCTGGAAATAAACTTATTAAGCAGCAGTGGGCAAACCTTCTACACCCCTGGTCTTGTGGAAAAAGCCTGTTATTTCTACTCTCTGCCACCTCTTAAACAACCTTTAATCCTTGCTTTTGCTGGGAAAGTAGTTAAATTTATCAACTGATGAAACTTTGGGGGACTCCAAATGATGCCAATGGTGTTTTGTCCCTCCTGTTGCTGGGTGCACAGCAATTGTAATAGATTAGCCAGGTACGTTTTCTTCTTCCTTGTGGATACTGCTAGTTAATCTCGGTGGTGTCATGTCCATCTCAAGGCTTTATCCTATCTATTTATCATCTTAGCTGGTACTGAAGTGAGACTCACCAGTCGGTGAATCTGTGGCTCATCTCACTCCATTTTTTAAAAATAGGGTATGACACTTTGTGTCCTCTAGTGTAATGAGAGATTGAGCTGCTAATGAAAATATGCAATCATTTTATTTCCAAGTCCCTGCAGAACTCTTAGGCAGGTATTATCTGGTCCTGGTGACTCCTCATTTTTCATTTTCCAAACGTGCTTTAACATCACTTCTTCTGACATCTCAATCTCTGATTGAGCCTCATCTTTGCCACCTGAAAGATGGCCCACGGTCAGGGATCACATGGTGTTGGGTTGCTGAAGGCTGAGGACTGGGTTCCTCTGCATCCTTGCACCCCATGGTCACTGCCATAGCCACTCTTCCAGCAACTGGCCCCATGTGGATGATGCCAAGGTCCAGACTTGCTGTAGGTGTTATGACAAAATTCATCCTCATCTTTGTTTGTGAGCCCCTCGCTAATTAAAGGTTGCAACCGATTAAAGGATCATCTCTTTGTGAAATGGGTGAGTTTGAGCAATTTCCTTGTATTTGCCTGCTGCTTCTTTAGTGTCAGGGTTAGGTTTCTTAGGGGTTCAGCAGGAATCCCAAAAATGTTTCTGTCCAGGAGATGTCTGGGTGCTCTGGCTCTTAACTGCTTGAATGTGGAGATGCTGGTGCTGGACCTGCCCCTGCCTTCAGATGGTGGTGGAGAGACAGGAGCAGCTGATCTCAACCCAAAATTTCTTTCTTATGAAAGATCAATGGGGGGATGCTGCTTGCCCTGGGGGTGCAGCCACAGGGGACCATGGGGATATCAGTATCCCTGTTGGTTAGCAGCTGCTCTTACCCCAGCACTTTGAGACCTGGTCCACAAATCTCTTCTTTCTTTTTTTTTTTTTTTTTCTGTGAGCTTTGCTCTCCAAATCAGCTTGATTTGGCAAAAGGCTTCCATTGCAGCACGTCACAGGTAATTTATTCTCGGGTACTGTAATCTGAAGAAAAGCAGAGCGAAGGACCTCCAGTCACAGCCGCGTGCGCACGCAAAAAGTTAAGTATTCTTGCTTTCGCTGACAGTACAAAGGTGTCATATACGAGAAGGATTGACACAGACCAAAGGGTCTTGTGGGAAATATGATAATAACTATAAAGAAGACAGATTATTCCCCAGTTGCCAACATTCAAACCTTTTTACAGTCAGTTCAAACATATAAAACTTTATTGCTGTAGCAGAAAGGGGAACAATTTCTGGTTGCACAGCTTTCCCAGGGCTGGGTTTATACTGTCTGTGTTATTGCTCTATAGTGGCATTTTAAAGTTTATTGAACAAGACTTTTACAATTGAAGGAAGTATATAAAACTGTAAATTTATTAGATTTTTCAGGATAAGTGCCCTTTCTAGTTGTGCTCAAGAATTCGGAGCTACAAGAAACTGCTAGTTACAAGACTTATTAATATTAAAGACTGAGAGAGCGCACATTTTATACCTTAACTGATCTAAAAAATAATATTATGATATTACTGGAAATCTGAGCTGTCACTGAGAGGGTGCATAGAGCGTTCGGAGGGTTTGTGTATGTATAAATAGTTGATACCTACATGCAGATGGGGGGGGAAGGGTGTGTGTGTATCTGGTTGTGCCTCCAGGGTGTACACACTCGTGCTGTATGAGGGTGTGTGCACATACAATATGGAAACACACAAGTGCCTGTGTGTGTTTGAGCATATATGTATATATAAATCTATGTGTTTCTATGCAGTATTTTATTTTTATACGGATTTATTTCCTATATTGTGCAGTGCTTTCTAGCGTGGAGTCTTGGAGTGCACAGAAGGCTTTTAGGTGATGCATAAATACAATTAATAGGGTGCCTGGGTGGGTTTGATGGTTTTATCGTGCTTGGTTGATGTGGTGTTCATGGGCATCTCAGTGTAACTCAGATATGAAGACCTTCAGCATGTAAAACTCCACAATTTATAGCACGTTCAACCATTCACCTGGCATTTTGTGCCTAAAATCAGAGAGCACATGAGTGACAGTGGGATAGTGTGTTCCAAAAGGAACACCTGCCTGCATCCCTTGCCTGCTCCTTAAGGCTGTGGCCAAGTAACACTGATCATAAATTTGCAGGGACTGGATTCTCTGGTCGGCACATTTTCTCGAGGCTGCTTATGCAGCAAAACTGGGCTGCAGTGCTGCCGGAGACAGCCCTCGGAGAGCTCATCTGCGTGCAATCTGGGGGAAAGATGCTTTTGAGGGCTTCCTACTGTAAGTTTTCTTTTTCCAGCTTGGAGATGATTTCACCTAAACGTGAGACTCGAATTACAGTAACTCTTAAATCTACTCTTCTGCCTGTGGGGCATCGCCTGCCCACCAGGGTGGGCAGTGCTGCTGGAGCAGCCATGAAGGGGACATGTAAGAGGAGTTTGTTGTGGGGTGGGGATGCCCGCTGGGGCAAAGACTCTCCTTAGGTGCCTCTCACCGGGGCTTGGGGCTAGGAATACATCCCTCAGATCAGGGAGAGAGCCTTTCTCCACTGCTCTGCTCTGTGGTTCCAGCACAGCCACAGAAGTAGATGCCTTCAGCTTTGGCATCTGCCACGGCAACTTGCAAGGGGCCATGGGTGCTTTGGAGGCTGAGCAGGAGCAGGCAGGAGCATCACAAACTGGCAGCGAAGGCAAGGAAGTCAATAAGCCCTGAATCTTTTATGAGACCTTGGATATTCTGATCACAGCTCTGCTGGCACTGAGATAGGAATACAGATCATCTGAGAAAGCGTCCGTGACTTGAAGCTCAGTCCTGGGTCTTCCTAAGGTTTTTAGCTTGCCTTCCCATGTTAACGTTTTGCTGTCGGTTTTTTGGGGGGTTTCCCTGTTTTCTCCTGCTTTCTTCCCCCAGGAGGAACGGAGCTTAGGTGTGATTTTCAGGTCTGGCTGGAGAAGAAAGTGGGAAGAAGGGCATTGTGGCTAATGGGGCTACAAGTGTTATCTCTGTTTATTGTTAATAACAAAACCAAGTGGCAGCTTCGCATGGTGTGAATTGGAAGAAAAGGAAAGCCCTCAGATCCCTTGTAATCCCGTGTTGTGCAGCGCAATGGTGCTGGAATTGCAAGGGTTCTCTCTGAATTCATTTCGGGTTTGGAGAGAAAAGAAGGGAGGAAAAGAAGGAGGATGGGGAGGGGAAAAAAAAAAAAGACCCCTGCACTGAGATGAATTTATGCCTAAGCTTGTCTTGGGAATGCAAATGTGTTTAAGACTCTCTGAGCTAAACCACCCCTTTTGGGAAGAGGGAGGGGGGAAAGGGGGGGAAAAAAAAAGAAGTATGACACAGAAGGGACACCGGGAGAATGTGAAATGAGGGTTTGCTGCCCCTCCTCCCACACCCTGCCTGCTGCCGAGCTGGCAGGAGGAAAGGCCGGGATGCTGCACTGAGGTGGGATCTAGGCCTGTGGGTGCTGGGCTCTGACCCATGGCTCTGCCTCCATCCTCATGGAAAGGTGGATGTGGGTGTCACCCCACCAGCGCAGCAGCCTCGTGAACCCTCTTTGCTCCCCACTCACACCAGCCTGGCCATGAGCACATCAAGGGTGACATCGCCACTCTTGTGCCACCACCACTGAGTGCCCGTGTTTCACCTGCAGAGATGAGGGTGCTGCCTGCCCTCTGCCTCCCCTGGCTCCCCCGGCTCTGCCACCATCGCAGGGATGCTCACCCGGGGGTCTGCACAGTCCAGGGGAGGAGCAGGGCAGCAGGGAGAGGAGAAAACCACCAGCAAGCTGCAGGGAGGGGAGGGATGCAGGCGGAGATGCGAACCCACTGCCAATTGGGCAGTTGTGTCTGTTGTCTGGAGGCTGCTGCTAACCACTCGTTACAATTAAAATGAAGTGTCCGTCAGCGGCTATCTTCGCTGTGTGGCCCATATGTTTCTGAGCTGATACTGTCCGGATTATTCTGTTTGGGAGAACGATAACGGCTGTTTATAACCTTGGCAAAGACTGAGCCCTAATCAGGCTGGAGCACATTTTCACCGACTGGCTGATAACGGGCTGTTAGCTGCCTTATCGCTGGGGAGAGATAGGCCAAAATAAGCAGATCTGTGAGCACAGGAGCCCAACCAAGAGGCACATACCCTGGCCTGGCCTTTATTTTTAGATGCTATTTTCTTTTTTTCCTCTCTCTCTTTTTTTTTTTTTCCCCCTCCTTCTTTTCCTGGCTGATTTCAGAGAGAAGAGGAGATTATTTCAGCAGAAGGGGGAGGGAGGTGGTGGGTTTTGTTCACTTCAATAAATGAGGTGGCAAGAAAGGCATGCAGAAATAACACAGGCGTGTTGTATGGCTTTCCGTGTGCCCCGAATTACCCCGTGGTCCTCCCAAGCCCCTGAGGGAATCTCCATCTTTGGGAATGAGTGGAGTGCATCCTCCCTTCACAGCATCCCTGCTTCCTTTGCTTTCTACTTGCTCCATTCTCTTTATTCTCCCCAAAACAGGGCAATAGTTTAGTTTTGGGGTGGATTTGGTTTTGTGTGGGGGAAAGGCAATTTGAAAGAGAGGAAGTTTGGCTGAGTTTTCTTCCCAAAATGGGGATATGCATAAAAGATGATGTACAGCAGTGAGACCTGGGCATTCCTCTTGCAGACACTGTGCTGGTCCAGAATATCTTGAAATCATCTGCAGTTGGATACCTAGAACCCAGTTTCCATGAAGGTACCATTGAGGTTGTCTGGAGCATCTTCCCAGTCTGCATTGGTACTTGGCTGTTTTCCAGCAGCAGGGTTAACCTGGTGCTGTTTGTGGGGCAGGTTCATTATCCAAACCATGCCATTCTCTTACTTGATGTGGCCCGAGTCTTGCTCCATCGTGCCTGTGTCTCTGCTCTCGAATCTTCTAGTGGAAATGGTCCAGATCTCCCAGTGCCACTCTTCCCTCCCTCCACTGCTCAGGCTCTGTACTCTGCCTTGAAGTCTCAGGCAGGTGTTCAAATAAATAATGCAGCTAAAAATACCTTTTGGCAGCAGCTGGGAGTTGTTGCGAGTGGCGCTGTTGGAGTGGTGGGAATACAGCATCCCGGCTCTGCGGGCAGGTGTGTCTGCATGCTCCGGAAAAGTGAGAGCAGGCACTGTGGGGATGAGGGTCTGCCTGCCTCCTGGGTCCACCACAGCCCCACTGACAAGCTGAGGTGTTGATTCTGTCCTCCTGGCTTTAAAGCAGGCATCACCTTTGCTGGTGTTGGCTTTAAGTGGAAAGATACCTCCTGAGGATCCACCCCTCCATCCAGCTGCATACCAGCTTGTGGAGGAGTGTCACACTGGCCCTGTGCTCTGGCTGCATCAGGAATGGATGGTTTGTGCTGAGGTAGCATCTTGAACCATTTCCCCTTTGGGGAACACTTAGCAGGCTGGATAGCACAGCCTGCTCCAGGGAAGAATGCCAAGCCCTTCCCAGCCACCTCTAGGTGCTGCAAGAACACCCAGCACTTCAGGCTTTCAGACTGGTTTGCTGAAATTGGCGGTTTTAAAACCTCCCCCTAAAACCCTTTGCTGCATTTTTCTGGGGAGTCATCCCAGCTGAAGGTAGTTCCTAGTTGCTTTTCCACTTCCCTTCACCTTCCTGGATCTAGACCTGAACCTGGCAGCCCAGTGGGTGCAGAGGGCTTTATCTCCAGTAGCATTTATCTTCTGGCTCTGCTTGGAGACCTTTTGAGAACTACCCTGGCAGCAAATTGTTGGACGACAGATTTAATTATTGCAGCAGGAACATTGCTGGGGGCAGTTGGCCACAAACAAAACTGACCTTGGTTTTCCTCTTACCCAGCTGATAGAAAACCCTTCACTGCAGGTCAGAGCTGCTTCCGCTCCAATGTGCAGAGGAGAAGGGATGGTAGGCTGAAATGCTCCTGTGCCCATGCATTTTTTGGGAGAGCTGGCCACTTTCTGCATCAGGTGTGGGTCGTCCTTCTGCATCTCATCCTGGAGAGTAAAGTGTCTTGTTAATGAATCCCAAAGCAATCATGGAGGAGCGCAAGGATAAAGGCAGGGGAAGCTGGGATGCTCCTGAGCTTCATGCTGCTCCGTGAGGGCTGAGACCTGGTCCTGCTCACAGTGCTGGCAGAAACAGTGTCAGTCCATTAGTACTGGCTGCCCTTGTGTTGTTCCCCTTCTCTAGGAGCCAGGGAAGGTGCTGGTGGGGCTGATGTGGTGGCTGAGGACCACTGGTGATCTGGGCAATGCTGGAGTGATGCTGAAGTCCCGCAGCGCTGCTGCCTCTTTGTGGCTTTGGCCATGGCTCTTTTTGAGATCTGAAAAGACAAAGCCAAATGGCGTCTTGGAAAACCTTCCCAACTCCAAGGGAGATGCTGTCTAGGAATTGCTGGCTGCTTTTCCGTGCTTTTTGGGTGTATTTGACCTGTTTTGACAGCAGAAATGCAAGCCCAGTGCAAAATCAGCTGAGGGTTGGACAACTTTTGGAGTGAAAACGTGGTCGAGCTATGGTGTGGTGGGCAATTGTGATTTGGTCGTCCAGTGTGTGCCCCCACAAGCCCGTCTGCTGTGGTTTATCTCAGTCCCCAGGGCCGGGGAAAGGTTTCCTGTGGCTCCACAGCCTGCTGCTGGCCCATGAAATGCAGTCAGAGCTACGCAGATGCCATGAGCCAGGGCAAGCTGACTCTTCCCATCTCATCCCACAGAGAACAAACAGAGCTCAAGGTAAAGCGCTGAAATTTCACCGTGACCTTTTCTTAAAGCATTATAATCAAGTTGAACGTTTCCAGTTGTCCCACTAATGTTTGCCCCATGGGAGAAGGCGTCCTGCTTTGAGGGAGGATGTTTGTGGCGATGAGCTCGCCAGCCCTGGGAGCTCATGGCACTGGATGCCAAGTGCCTGCTGGGGCCAGAGAGGCGGGGGGCAGAGGGCTGGGCCTGCTCCCTGCCTCCCGCTGTAATGCAGCCAGGGGAGGGAATCTGCTGAATGCTCTGCATCTGCTACAGCCTTTGCTCAGGGCTCTCCGACACATGGATTGTAAAACACACACTGCCTGGCGTGTCGCTGGGCACCCGTGAGGCCTCCCTTGTGTGATTCCAGGGTGTTGCAGTTGGCTTGGGCTGTGGGTTCAGCAGCTCCTGCCTGGGTGCAGGTGGGGGTTGGCTTGAAGGAACCTGGAGCCAGTGTGGCTTGGTCCAAGGATGTGGGGCAAAGAGAGCCTTCAAAGTACAGCCTGGACACGGAGGAAGCATTTCTGGGGAGAAAGGATGAGCTGTGTTTATGCTGCCATGTCTGCTAGACCCGTCTTTCTCAGGAGGTCTTGGACTGTTTATGCTGGTGTCTTGTGATGCTGTGTCTGGGAACATGGGTGTTCAGCCTTCAGGCAACCGCCCCTCCTGTGTCACTTGTCCCTGTGTCTTGTTTGTCACAGCCACTGGGGTTTCTGTGTCCCTTAGCCAGCAGTGGAGAAGGTGATGCTGTCTTCCTTTATGGTGAAGGGAACAAAGCCCGCTTGATGTCCTGCTCTGTCTCCCAGAGCCACACAAAACGGGTGACCCAAATGCTCCATGAAGGTTTTCCACCCAAGCGCAGCAGTGTCTTTCCTGCAGGATTGAGAAGGTGATCCAGCTTACACTGTGAAGGGGAGATGTTTTTTGGACCCTTCCCCATTCAGAATGCTCTCAGTGAATTTGGTTCAAAATGCCCGTCACCTTCAGGAATGCTTTTCTGGTCCCCACCAGATTTTCGAAAGATGAAGGATGGAGATATTCCTCTGTGTGTGGGAGTAGTGGTGGTTGGAGCAGCAGTGTCTGGGTAGTGACACAAGGGCTTCCAGACCCACCCAGGCACCCATGGCGTTGCAAGCAGCCCATCACTGGCAGCATGCTTCGGCCTCACCATCTTTGCCAGCTTGCAGCTGCCTCCTGAAGCAGCTGGTTGCCCATGGCCACATCCATGCGTGGGGTGAGCCCTTCTCCTGCTGTACCCAGCCAGACCATGCTTCCTGTATCCCAAAGCCTTTGTCCTGGGAAGCGAGGGTCCCCTCTGGCTGCGTGTATGTGCTGGCTCTGCTGACATTTAGCTCGCGCTGGCTTGCTACGATGCATATGTATGAGGAGCAGGCGGGAGGGTCATGGGGGGCTGGCCCCAAGACCCTGCAGACACAAAGCTGCTGCTGCTGCTGCATGTGGCTCCAGGGGCTTGGGTTTTATTTTTTAATTTTCTCTTTGAAACGTTCCAACAATCCCTGTTCAGTTTTGGCGGGGAAGGCAGGCTGGCTGGGTGGGGTGCTGCTGCTGCTTCCCAAGGGCTTCCTCCAGGCAGCAGCTCAGTTCACACAAGGCGTTGGATGCAGCTGTAACTTTCCCAGCAAGGATCTGTTGTAAGCATGGAAAATTGAGTTCAGCACACTGTTGAAGTCTTGTCTGAACCAGCTGCCATGCAATGCCATCAGTTTTTGCAGTCTGGGCAATGCTTGGGACCTCAGGAGCAGCACCATCCTGCCTGTGTTTGGTCCCAGATGGTGGATCATGTGGTCCTCGTGCTGTGGAGGGCGGGGCTGTATGCTAGGGGCTTTCAGGATGGCACCTCCTGGGTAATCTCACTTTATTCCGCTCCTGTATATACCTAGAGTGACTGAAGACATGATCATACCCTACTTTTTTCCTTCCTAGAGTTGGATGGTGCTTACAGGCAACCTCTCTCTGAACACAGTGTTACCTGCTGCTGCCCACAGCTGCCCTTGGAGGAGGGTCCAGCCTGGCTTTTGAGGGCAGGTAGCTGTGCATCCTGGGGCTGTGCTGTGGGCAGAGTGACTTGGGAAGCTGCTGCCATGTGGATGTGGTCCGAGTGGTGACACTGCCTTCCCAGGGTTGGATGCAGTTGTCCCATGGGATGTGGAATAGTTGGGAAATCAAAGCATGAGGCGACCAAGGGACATAGAGTGGAGGGCAGTGGTCTTCTTGAGAGCCCAGGGCAGGGCAGAGAGGTGAAGCATGGTCTGGGGAGCCTTGTGATAGGCAGACCAGTCTGGTCTGTGCATGTGTGTCTGCTTGGGCTGTTTCTCACTCCCAGACATTAATTGCTTGCTGATGGTGGAGCCTCTCAGGACAGCACACCAGTGCCCCCTCCCCACCTCATTGCCAACCCTGTGTCCCTCCATCTGGCACCAGCTCTGGGTGCCTTCCTGCGCAGGGTGGGCAGGTGACACCACTCCCTTCTCCTGGGCAGGTCTCCCTTGCACAAAATGGCTCCCTGCCAGCTCCCCCCACTTCCCCTTCCTCCCCTTCCCCAAAACTTTCTTGCTCTGGGGTTCGCCGCAGAGCTGCTCTCCGTCTCAGTTGTTCCCGGCTGTCAGAGGTTATATATATCCGCGCTGCTCATGCTCATCCTCTGTAACCATTTTCTGCTACAGAATCTTCTGGCTGCTCGTTGAAGCCTTAATCCGTAATGCAGCGATCAATGGGTGTGCGCCTTTACCACTCGGATGCTCATTTTTTAATCCCCACTGCCTCCTTCAATGTCATCCCTTCCCATTTTTCTTTATAGAATTTCAGGTCTACTGTACCTGCTGATTACTTAGCGGAGACCACTGGACATCTCCCTTAATTAATTCCATCGATTTCTCAAATCCCACAAGGTTTGGGGTCCTTAGATTTCTGAAGCAGCTAAATGGAATGTCTAAATTCCGACATTTTCCCTCTATAAATTGTTTTGCCAGGGAGACGCTGGGAGGCAGCGCTCCGGCTTTATTTATTTGGAGGCAATGTTAGCCCCAGAGCCTTCCCTGTCCTTGCTGCAGGGGCCGAGGAGGGCGTTGGGAGGAGAATGCCACTCACCCTCATTGCCCGGCCATGCCCCCCATCCCAGGAGTGCTCTTGCAGACCCCCAGTCCTCTGCTGCCATGTATCCCAGCAGTAGCAAAGGAACAGGGTGGGACCAGCCTCGGGAAGGGAATAAAGCTCCTGGAAAGGACTATTTACCAGTTGGGCCGTCGCCGCGTGCGGCTGGGGAAGACTCTGTTGCTATGCACAGGGAGCTTAATTTTATTATTACTCTCTGCTATTTAATGTCTGTCTCTCAGGCAGCTGGTGATGTTTTAATGAAGCTGGAATTGCGTAGTCTGTAGCGCTGGATAATCGTAAGCTGCCGAGTCAGAATCAAATTAATAATTCATGAAATTAAAGTGTATAATGAATTCGAACTGTGCAGATGAGAAGGGACCTGAGTCTTTGGCCTGAAAGGAGTGCATGCATGTCCATAAAATGTGCGTGTACCAGTCTGCAATGAGGGGACATCCGTGCTGGGTCCATGGCAGACCTGCCACCTCTCGCCTCCCCAGCACAAGTCCTTGGGCCATGTAGCCCTCCTGGCCTGTAAGGTGTAGAGGCTCGAATTTAGTTGGTCTTATATGGGAGCTTCCCCCCCCCCCCCACTCTGTTTTCAGGTCAAAATTTCTACACTAACATTTGGTCCAAGGATGGTAGTAATTGATGGTAGGGAATGTTGCTGGCCACGTCTCACATTCACCTGGGGAGGAGAAGCAAGGTGTGCCTTCTCCCTTCCATGCCATGTCATTAGTATTTCTGTGGTTGTATTTGTTTTCTCTGAGCTGGTGCGAAACTACTGGAAATGGGGCAATCACTGGGTTGTTCTTTGAAGGACTCTTTGCAGCAGGAGTCCTGAGGGGCTTTTTGGGCTTGAAAAGATGGAGAGGGTCACCTTGGTGGAGTTAACAGTCACCCCACCGACATGGCAGGGATGTTTCCCTTGGTGGTTTCCCAGTAATTTGTAGTGCAGAGAGCAACTATGTGTGTTCCCAACCCCATATGTAAAAGCCAAAAGGCCTCACAGAGACACCATGAAGGATGTAAGCTTGGAAGTTTCAGATGTGCCAGTTGCGAGCAGGTAGGACAACTGGGCTGAGCAGCACTGGAGGTTTTGGGAGCCTTTATCTTTGTGCCTAGTTGGACCCTATGGCAACACTGCTTGTAGGAGGGACTGACCCAGTTCTCACATTCCTGCAGGTCTTTTCTGGGATTGAGAGGAGCATTGGGCAGGTGAACAGTGGAGCTTTCACCACTTCACCCATGCTGTGTCCTGGGGAGAGGGGTCTCATTGGATCTTGATCCAGGGTTGGGACAGCTGGGAGTTGTGTTGGGAGCCGTTTCTCTTGAGCCTCTGATGCACAGGGAAGGGGTTTCCTTGTGTGCACAGGGAGCCAGGTGAGATTGGAGGAAATTTGGATACAAGACATGAAAAAGCTGAAACAAAACATCTAGTTGGGTCTGAAATTACTGTCTTCCCAACGGTGTTGAGTTGTCCATGCACTGAAAACTTTCTTGTTCACCCAAGTTGAGATGTTAAATATTTTGCAGCTTTGCAGGCCATGTCTTTGCCATCTATGATGTGGGAAGAAGAGAGCCCAACCAGGCTCTCCTGCCTCTACTGTTCAATCATCTGAGGTCAACTCTGCTTCTGTAGCAGAGCAATGTTCTGCTCTCTTTCTGCCTGGCCAGAGCAGGCTATGCCTATTCAGTTACAGCTTTCCAGTTATTTTTGTGCAAGGCAAAATGTTGGCATTGTGGATTTGGGGCGTGAATTTCTTGAAGACATTTGTGAAGGAATCTTTTATTCATACAAATTTAAATATTTTTTTTTTAAGCCAAAAATCTGGCTGCAGCAAGATAATGTGATTTTCTGTAAATGCCATGGCTGTGAAGGATCTTAAGCACAAAGCTGATGGAATATATTCTTAGAAAACTATTGAATGAAAGCAGAATTGCACTGAGAGGACAGTGTGAGTTCGTTTTGGGAGTGTGAATCAGGACCCCTCACCACTTTTTTAAAGTTGACTGCAAAATCCTTTCCCTGTGGATGGGCACACGTTCTTGCACCAGACAGAGCCGTCTCAAGTAGTATCCATATTTAGAGACCTGCCTGGGCTGGGAAGGGGAGTTTTGGTGCAGCATCACTTCAGCCTACCTAATTTTTCCTGCTCCGTTTAGCAGCTGGTGGCCCTGGGAGGGGAGAAAAGCTGCGAATTCCCCTTTCTCCAACCCAAATACAGAGGGCAAGGTGTGTTTGTGTGCGGACAGGCAATAGATGTCAGGTGGTCGGTGGTTGTTCCAGCGCTCACTGGGTCTCAGCATTACAGTGGAATCCTGCCTGATGCAGAATCAAAGCAGAGGTGGAGAAACCACCTTTTTTTTTTCCTTCAAGGCTCATGTGCACACAGGAAATTTGGAAGGTTGCTTCTATTTTGCAGTCAGAGGAAAATGTAGCTCTTTTTCGTGTTTCATTAAACGAGGTTCTTCTGATCATTTCCAGGGCCTGTTGCAGCTGTTGGCTTTGGCAATCCTGAATGGTTTTAGTTCCAGAGAAGAGACAATATTTCAGTATGGAAAGGTTTTTAAACACTCTCTGCATAGGTTTCGGGAGCCTGGATACATCAGCCATCCGCCCTGTAGCGTGTGATGAAAAGGCAAGATACACAGGACCTTCATGCTCATTAATTGCATGCAATTAAGCTCTGAAGCTTTTGCAATACCTACTGAAATCAGGCAATTGCTTTCATGGTTGCAATTCTGCTTTTGAAATCCCAGTGGCATCTCCCTTCCTTGGTGAAATCTTTGTCCCAGGGTTTGTGGTGCTGGTGAGTGGCACAGTTTGAGGACCAGGAGAGTGTCAAATATTTTTATGAATTGTCCCCAGTATTTTTCTAATAGCTCAGAGCCAACCATGCATCCTGGCCATGTGGGAGGAAATCATGGAACCGAGTCAGGGTGGCACAACTTGCTCCCTGAGCTCTTTCTTTCAGTGTTCAAATACAACAGGCTGTAGCCTGTTTCACCTCCCCGTCTTGTGCTTTCTCCATTGTAGGAAGAAAGGGAAGGGCAGGATTTCCCCCTCTCTGTGAGTGTGGCTAAACATCAGTAAAGGGCTCTGAGGCTGTCAGGCACTGAGTAAATGCTGAGTGGTATTAATAATAATTTGCCCCTTTTTGCTAATGTGCTCCCCTTTGGAGTTCAGGTCCTTTATTATTGTTATTACTGTAGCTGTTACGACACAGGACATGGGGAACCCAAGGAGTGGAGCTGGCTGCTTCCATTGCTCTGCCTCCATCCTGCTCTGTCATCCCCTGCCTGGTGCCTGCCTGCAGAGTGGGTGGTTTATGTACCAACCCCCGAGCAGCTCCTGCTCACTGGAGGGTGCAAGGGGGTCCAGCAGCTCCCTGGCCCCGTGCCGGCTCATCCCCACCAGGTGGGGATGGCAGGGAGACCTTTGGCTCTTGGGTTAGAGCTGCTCCCTCCTCCTCACAGAGGCAGGCAGCTCTACCCAGGGTGGACTGGGAAGGTAGAAGGGGACAGGGGGAGCGGACATGGGGGTGGGTACTCAGCAGAAAGGGTTACTGCCAAACACAAACAAAAACATGATGCAAATGAGCTGCTTGCAACAGGTAGCCTTAATCAGATGCTGTCAGATGAATTCAGCATCTCTCCGATTGTCGCCTGTACTAGCCTCCCATTCGGAAGCCCTCATCTGCTCCAGATGTGGTTTAATTTACTGCGACTTGGCTAATTACTGTAATTAAGGATTAATTACTGTTAATTACTTTCACATAAACTCAACGCCAGTCAAAGAGCGGAGCCTTATGAAGCCTGCCACAGCAGCGAACACAATCACGGCAGCTTGGGTGGGCCCACTGGGTCCTCGGGGCGATCCTGAGCTGGTATCCACTACCCGGCCAGCCCCTGGCCCTGGCCCTTGCTCCACGGATCACCCCCATCCCAGCCCTCCCGGGGCTGGTGGGCAGGCATGGCAGGGCTCCAGATGGCATCCAGCGAGCCAGCCACTGTTATTATCGTTAATAATTAGGTAGAGCAGGGATTTGCTGTGCAAACCCTGGTTAGGAAGGGGAGGCCAGCAGTGTCCCTGGCAGGCTCTGGAAAGATGCAGCGGATTAACTACCTTCCCTATCCTCAGCCCTTCCCAGTCCTCCCACCTGCTGTGCCCTCTGCCACCCAGTCCACAACCAGGGGCCTTACTGAAGACCCTTAATATGTGAGAGATGCAAAATTGTTATTCTTCCCCCAGCATGACGCAAGCAAAAGGCGCTTTAGCAAACAAGGGAAGAAATCAACCCTGTATCTAAGGGAACAGGAGCCGGGAAAACCTGCAGTGGGTTCGGGAAGGAATGCCAAAATGATTCATGGATAGTGCAGTGTGGAGTATTCCCACAGGAAGCAAGGGTCTGCTGGTGGTGGAGGGCCTGCCCTGCTTCCCTGGCTACCTTAGACTTGTTAGGCTCTGTATCTATCGGTCTTATTAGTTTTTAAAGTCCTGGGGCTTTTTCCATCACAGCAGAGGGAGGTAAAGCCTTGGAAGGGGGGACATGAGGTATGATGGTGGCAGCAAAGCCGGGAGCGGGCAATGCCCCATCCTCACCCATTGCCTGCGGCCCCAGCTTGGTCTTGTGGCCACGCGTGTAATATGAAGGCAGGATGGGGAGAGAAAAATCGGCATGATTAGATGGGTATTGTTCTATTAGATCTCTGCCTGCTTGCTGTTGTGTCTCAGCATTTGAAGATGAAACATATTCATTTAGCTCCCAGGATGAATGGTTTTAATAAGGGGAGCAAGATGAGGTGGGGTAGTCCTGATGACTTCAGAGACCCATCAACTCTCCCCCTAAGGCCATTTCAGTGATGACATGGGCCACACGACCATTAACGCCGCAATCAGGACAAGTTTTCCGTGTCCGTGCGAATCCTTCAGCTGGGAAGAGTGTGTTTTGGAGCCTAGGAGGAGATGTGTATCAGCAGTAATCGGATTGAGCCTGCGGGGAGGGCAGGCAGGGGGTGAAGCAGGGGCTCCCGGCCTGCCATTCCGGGGGGTAGTTGAGGAGAAGCAGAGATGCAGGCTGACCATCCATGGGGCTTCAGGGGTTGCGTCGCCGGCTAGCGTCTGCTGGATTTCCACCTTCCCCACATCCCAGCGCTCTACTGATGCCGTCCTGATTAGGGGCTGAGACCTTGCAGCGCTCGGTAGTTATTTCAGTGGGATCCAGCGCCTCCCTCTGCCATCTCACCCGGCCCCAGCCGCTTCGCTGCCATCCGCCTCCAGGTTGGCCATGGCCTGCTTAAGCCCCAAATCAAGATAATTCCCATTATGAGGAGCATCTCTGGGGGCAGGGGAAGGGACACCATGCTGCTGCCGGTGTCCGCGTGGCCCGGCCTTGCCGGTTCAGAGCCGGGGGTGCACGGGGGAAGCACGCTCCGGTGAGCGAGGCGGGGAAGCCAGCCGGCGCTCCGGCTGTCAGCTCCGCTCAGCCTGGCTGTCAGGCAACGGGATGCAGAGGACCTCATTGCTTTAATTGACACCTTCCCCTCGCATCCCACGCTTGGCCCATCCCAGCCCCATCCTTCCTTTCGTCTTGCTTCCCCTCCCCAGGAGGTAGTGGAGTGTGGTCCGGCCCTTCTCCTTGCCCGCTTCACCCCTGGAGCAATGGATGGGGAAGGAGCTGGGAGACCAAGCACGGACCAGGATGGGTTCAGGAGTGTGGCTGGCCGGCATCCCTCGCATGCCAGTTTTGTGAGCGCTGATCTTCCCAAACATGGGAGAGTACCCTGAGGATTTCCTTACCCCTGTGCTTTTCCAAGGCACTTCAGAAATGTCTTGTGGCAGCACTCCTGGGTAATTGCTGCCCATGGAAGGATCGGAGAGCCTGAAGACCCATAGGCTTTCTGGTCATGCCTTGCTGTTTTGGAGGCATCTCTGTGCACTCATCAGCGAGAAGGAGCGAGGGCTGGTTTCTCTGCGGAACATGTTCTGGCTGTGCTGTAAGGCCTTAGGAAGCCCAGAGGAGAATGTGAAAGATGGGGCAGAGGAGCTGGTAGGATGGGCTTCATCTTTCCCAGTCATCTCTGATGGAAATCATCCCCAGCACATCAGGGTGTCCTGCTGAAGGCCAGGAGAATTGGCCTCTTTCTGGACTAGGGACAGGGTGGATGGCCATGGGGTGCCAGTATCTTGGGGCTGCTGTCTCTTTCTTTGAGGAGACAACAAAGGTATTTTCTCTCTCTCCCAAATGAACGGGAAGCAGCACAGCTCAGGTTTCTTGTCCATCAGGAGCTGCCAGGAGCAGGCTGTGACTCTGCTTGAGCAGAACCAAGGTTTCCTCTAGAAGGTTGCTGTTTAAGGGAAAGTACACCTGTTTGAAAAATCCCCTCTCAGAAGCTCAAGGTGCAATGGGTGCATTTATTTCTTGGGAAATTCAGACATGCAGTGCCTGGGGCTGCGGCTGAGACCAACTGTGATGGCAGCCACCACTGCTTGTGGCTTTTCCACATCGCAGCCTTGGCTGCTCCATCCAATGCCCCACAGCTTGCCCACTCCAGATAGCAGACTGGCTCCACAGTTGGTCCTTCTGTTGGATGGAGACTTCAGAAAGCTTTGCTAGGACCATGGCTGGTCCTGCAAGGACCAACCCCCCCTTGCCTGTGCCCTCGGGGAGCCTGCCATACAAATGCAAACTGGCTGCACCTCTCTTCCCTATCTATCCTCGATGGGAGGTCTTGTGAACTGAGTCACCTCCAGCATTCATCCCAGGCGGCCAGTGCAGGCAACAGGGAGAGAACTCCCATGGAACATGCTGTCTTTGCTTTCTATTTATTTTAAAGTTGGGAGCCCTTTGATGTCTGCCTTTGCAGCTCAGATTCTGCCAGGCGGCTCAGAGCAGCCTGTATAATTAGCCCAGAAAAATGCCGCTTTCATGTGGGTCGGGGGACCCAAGCAGAGAAGAGATTTCCAAGGGCTTTGTTCTGCTGCAGAGAAATGTTGTTCAGCCTTTGCTGGGTTTTGACAGAGCTCTTCTTGCTCTTCCCTTTTTCTCCTACTATGGGGTGGAGCTCAGGGGTTTGGCAGGGAAAACACACGTGGCAAACTGCTGCTCTATGGGAGACGGGTCGTTCGATGCTGGGCTGGGGTTTGGGTACGTGCAGAAGCATATTGTGCTTGTGCAAGGGTTCGGCCAGACCCGTGCTCCAGCTGGCCCAGAGGAAGAGAAAAAACAATCCAGGTATTTTGGGGTCGCTCCTCACAGCTTCAGTTTTCTTCCTTATTTGCCCTAAAAAGCGTCCAAGGCGGGCGCTGCTCTCCCAAGCCGTGATGTCCCTGCCTGCAGGTGTTGCTGCTGCACAGTGCATACCGAGGGTGTGAATCAGAGGGCAGTGATCCTCGCTGGCGCTGAATCTGTGTTCTCAGTCATCTCTTGAGCCAGTGATTCCCAGGGGCTGGGTAGTGGTCAAGGATGGTAGGTCTGTGTTTGCTGTCCTGCCGAGGTGGTGAGAGCCACAGCAGTTGTGCTGTGACTCTGGGCATCCTTTCTTGCACCAGAGGCTTGCTAAAGCACAGGAGGCCCTTTGGGTTGCCTTGGCAGGACAGGTTGCAGTTTTCAGCCTCACCTTTTACCAGCCTTTCCCTCTGCCCTTAAGTCAGCGGTGACTGATCAGTGGCAAACAGGACATGTGCTCTCCTCCTGATTTTTGCTGTGAGTAGGGCACTGCTGACCTCACTGTGCTGCTGCATCCGCTGAACCTTTTAGCCTCATGCATGATCCTGGATGGTCCTGGACGAGACCAAGGAGCATCTTCCTGTAGCTGCTGCTTTCCTGGATATACTTTAGTCCCTTTCCTGCCTATTTTTTGAGGAAGGAAGGTGTGTTGCTTTTGACATCTCTTTTGGAACCCACCCAGAGTTGCTCTGGCAGGAAAGGTAAGGGATGTCCTCCCTCCCTGGTAGGTGAATTCATTGGCAGACTGGTTTTCAGGATCCTGAGGACTTGGTTTGGTAACATACACGTGTTGAGGTGATGGGTGGAGGGGGGGAGGTGCTCTGATCTTCCCCGTGTGATAAGATCTCCCCACTTGTAAAGCGGCAAGAGGCACAGACATACTGAAAACCGAGCAGTGAATGGATTTTATTTCCGCCCCAGCGTTTTCTCCCCCGGGACTTAAAAACCCACAACAAGCAGCTCCAAGCTACCCGACAAACCCAAAGCCAATCTTTTAATTACATTTCTCCCCAAACTAGGGCTGTGCCATCTGCTGCAGCCATGGGCAGAGGTCTTACCTTCTCCCTGTTGTTTCTCATATATCTCTTGCTTAAAGACCTTGTGCCATGTTCCTGCCTAGAAGGGAGCCACGGGACTTCCCTGGGGAGCCCCCTCCTCTTCCCAGGTCTGATTTCTTCAGCTTTTACCTGGGGGTGAATGGATGCAGCGGAGCCCCCCTGCACGTGGGGTCCCTGGTGCCTGTATGTGCCGTGCCTGTGTACCTATAGGGTGTGGGTTATATGTGGGATTATGGTATTTAGATGACATTAATGAGCACACAGGAGAGTGAGGAAAATGGATCATTTATGGTTACGATCTGGCTACTGTCAAAATAGGGTGTTACTTTGACGGTTGCTTTGTCTTTGCTCTCCAAGCAATATGAAGGTAGTTTCTTAGCAACAAAACTGTGTTCACAAACAACACCGGTGAAAAACAACCCCCCAGAAAAAAAAGGAGGTGGCCTCCAGAGCACCGCTCCCGTGTGTCTCCTGGCCATGCCACATCCCTTAGTTAAATGGAGAATGTCTTACCGGACAGCAGAGGCTTGTCTGTGGTTGTGGTGTCAATGCAAGCACTGCCCTGGTCCCCACTGGAGCGGGTTGCTTGAGATGATCCCTGTTTGTTTTGTATATGGGTAAATCGAGGCAGCTTGGGATGAGTGTTATGGGGTGATCTTTAGGTGACACGGAAGGGTTTGAGCTTCTGCTGAGTGATGCTTGCCACATGGTAGCTGACAGGCACTGTCTTGGACCTCTCTTGGCCAAGGTCTTCTCCAGGGTCTTGTCCCTGCCTTTCAGATGGATCCCAGAAGGAGAGCGGGAGGGAGCTGCCTGCAAGCCATTTTGGCAGTGGTTCTGCCTTGCAATTTGGAGTGTCTCTCCTTTGAAGGCGGCGCTGGGCCTGGTGTCTGTGCTGACGTTGGAGTCCATGAGAGCAAGCGGTTCCTCCAGCCAAGTATCTGCCAGGCTGTGTCGGGAGAACTTTTATCATTTCTGTCACAGACATCACAACTCGCTTGTCTTACCATACATCTTCCTAAATGTGACAGAATATTCAGCTGTTATTAATTGAATACTCTCTAATTTAACTGCTTAGCAGGAGAGAGAGCGACTGGTTTGTCTCAGCACTGAGAGCTCCTGTCGGGCACACAGGAGGTTTTGGGGTGCAGAGAAGTTATTTGGGGAGTGAAATGCGGCTTTTTTTAATATGCCTCCCTCCCCTGCCTCCCCACCACTGCATGGGCCTGATCCTCATCCTGCCAGGGAAGGGCTCCAGCATCTGCTGTGGCTTCTTGGTCCTGGGGCATGTGGCCAAGCCCAGGCTGGAGATGCTGAGGGCATTGCTGCTTCATCCCATCCTGGCATTACTGTAGGGAAATGGAGGGGAAGGGATATCCCGAAAGGATGGCCAGAAGCTGGTGTTGCTCCCTGTGTGTCTGGGACAGAAGAGTGATATGGACTGCCTTCTCCCAGTCTCCCTTCAGGAGATTGGAGGTGACACCTGCAGTGTGTAAATCCCTTCTTCTCTGTAGAGCTGCTGGAAGCAGAATTCAGCCCCTTCAGTGGTTTCCTTGATAGAGTCACATGCCCATCACAGCCTGGCCATCCCCTCAGTCCCTGGAAGATCCCAGTTATGACTTCCTGTCTTCCTCCTCCTCCTCCTCCTTAATGTCCACGTTCAGAAGCACCAGAGATGTCCCACATGCAGACTGGTTGTTATTTCAGGGTTGCTGAGAAGCTCTGATCCTTCGGAGGATGTGGGAGACGCCCTTCCTTGCTCTCACCTGGGCAGCAGGCTGGTGTGGGACCATCCTCTCCAGCCACCCAAGCCCCGTGCCCACTGGCACACACAGGTGCTCACATCTCCCTGCTGCTCTCCCAGAAAGTTCAAAGCTTGGAGTCAAGTTTATTGTTTCTATCTCGTTTATTTTAAGTATAGTTTTACACTTTATTATATGCTGTGACATCTTAAATGGAGCCTGTCACTCTATCTTGACTACTGCTAGGGGCTACAGCCACTTACTGTGTCAGGCTTTTCGGCAGCCCTGATTAACGATATCAAAACGAATGGATCCCGGCACAGGCACAAGCACGAAAATCAAGGGATGATTTGCATACTCAAATTCTACAACACATCGAAAAGGTATGGCCCATGCAGGTATTGCACTGGCACAGCTTCTGGATGCACATTCCTGCTGCCACACATCCCTGCCTGTATGTGCTAGTAAGGGCTGTGCACACCTAAGTCTATTTGTTCCGTGTCTTCAGCCAAAAAGAAAAGCCTTGCCCTTTTTTCCCCAGTTTTTTCATCTCCCTGGACAATATATCAATTAGGATAGCTAAATGGAATAATTTTTTTTTTTCTCCTGAGCCTGTTGGGATATGTTGCAGAATTACCCAGGCAAATGCTTTTTTTTCCTGAAAGTAACATTTTGTTAGGTTAATTCATGCACTGGAGTAACAAACTTTCTGTTCTTCCAGTCCAATCTCCACTTACAAGTCAGGTTTTTGTAACCCTGTCATTGAAATGCGAGGTAGCCTACAGTAATTTGAATATTTCATTCTGCCGGCTGCTAATGCACTCTGCATTACAGATGGTACTTGCTCCATCCTTCTGGACTGGGTTCAATTATAAATGAAAGTAGGGAGCTGAGATTTGTCTTTTTGTCTGTGCTTAGTTGGAATAACACAATAAAGCTTGATGGGTAAGAATTCCTCAAGCTGCCTCTTCTTTGCCTGCGACGTCTCTGGTGTAACTTTCTCCTCTTGATAGCGGATCCCGCTTGCCTTTCAAGTTGAGCCTGGTGTATTTGGGTTGGCAGTGGTGGGGTTTTTCACAAGTCATTTTTGGCTCAGTTGCAACGTGTCCCCTTTTTGGAAGCGCTCGGTTCAGTCCTCCTCTTTCTCTGTTTATTTACCAGGCTCTGCATCACTTTTTGCATCCCAGGCCAGGAGTGGTGGTAGGAGAAACTTGCTTGGGCTGAGGAAAGAGGGTGCTGCATGGATTTTATTGTGGTGGGGACACTGCTGGGATGGTGGGGACATCTTCCCTCTCAATGTGTCCCTGTTGACAGAGTCAACAACCCAGTCTGCAGACAGAGAAGAGTGATGGGGATGCAGAGCAGCCCTCCTCCATCCCTGGGTTGCCTCCATGGACTCTTCCTAAAGGCCCTGGGAATAACAGGGCCCCTAGAGATCCAAAGAAAACATTTACCTCTGCTTTGTGATTAACAAAAAGGGGGGTTGCAAGCCTCTAGCTCAGCTGCACAGGGGCTCTATATTATATACAGATGCCTTTTGCGAGCTCCTTCCCCATCCCCGGCCAGTAAAAGCAATATTGCCGAGGGAGTCAGAGGAGGTGAGGGCAGGGCTTTCAATTTGGTTTTACATTTACAAGGACCAGATGGCCTCGCTGGAGATGATCTTTGATCTGGGACGCAGCCGGAGTCGGGCAAAGACTTTTTTTTTTTCCTTTGCTCCCTTTTTAATCTCCTCTCTGGTTCTGGCAGGGGCCTCTTACAGGAGCAGGGGGAGCTGTGCCTCCGTCTCTCTGGCCAGTGTGCCGTGGGGCTGGGTGTCAGCCCTCCCTCTGCCCCAGGGCACTGCCAAACTCTGAAGATGGGTGAGCTTGGTGGTAAACCCCTAAGTGAGGTTGTCCAAGGTAGAAGGCAGAGCGGGATCCTGTTACACCACCGCCCCACAGCACGGAAATTTGCGTCAACAGCCTCTTGGTTGGAGTATAATTAAACACACACAGGTGCCTCAAAACAGAAATGCCGCTAATTGATCCTTTTTAATTATTTTTTTCCCATTTTCTCCGGTGTCTCGCACCCTTCCAGCAGCGTGGAGGTGTGGGGGGTTCTCTCCTCCCGTCTTGCCTTGCCAGTTTTGGGTTTCTTTCTTCCCCCACGTGTTTTGAATGGAGCAGGAGCGAAGGCATCCTATCCTATTTCACAAGCGCTTGGACTCTTGCAGCACTCTCCCTCCTGTCCAAACAGATCGTTTACAGAAGGGGCCTCTATTTAAAGAAGGAACTGAACGTTCGGAGCTGTTTTCTGGCCTTAAAATGCTGTCGACCGGCTGTTGCCTTTCAAAGAGTCGGGCTTTGTCTGGCGCGCTCACGGACTGGGTTTGACGCCAGGATCAGCAGGTCGGCGTTGGTGGTGTGAGGGACTGAGCATCGTGCAAAAAATGTGCTCGTTTGTTTGCCTGGGATCATTGCGTCGCAGCAAGGTTGGGTTCGAGATAGCATGTCTTAGCCATGGGAGCTTGATGGGCCGTCTGGGCTTGGGCAAACATGACCCCTCTGTGGTGCTGTGAGTGGGACAAGCTTGGAAACAGAGCAAACAGAGGAGGAGCATTCTGGTAGGTTTTTGTGGGATCTGTCTGGCATAGAGAGAAAGATCTGGAATCATAGAATCGTTTTAAGTTGGAAAAGATCTTTTAAGATCATCGAGTCCAACCATTAACCCAGCACTGCCGACTCCACCACTAAATGCCCTTAAGTGCTGTGCCTACACGTGTTTTAAATACCACCTGGAGTTGTGACACCACCACTTCGCTTGTGTGTAAGCAAAGTCTGCAAGGAGTTAGAGGAACATTTAGTTCTGGAGAGCTGTGGTACTTCAAAAGCACAGGGGTGACATGCATAAAGGCACCAAGAAGGCTGGCTCTGACCCGGCCTTGGTGTGACATCTGTAACACTGAAAGTAAATGCCTGAAATTGTCCAGTAGTCCAGTATGTTTCATCTAAATGGTGACTACATTATCCTACATGAGTTGGAGTGGGATTTCCAATACCTTTGGTTGTGGTTTCTTCTTGTGCTTTGCCCTTGACCTGTCTTCATAGGCATGTAACTTACTTTCAGGTTTTTCATGGAGAAGTTTTTGAATTGCTTGCTACCTTGGCTGGGGAGAGGTAGATATGTGGAGGAATGGTTTCTAATGCTTCCGGAACAGGAGGCTGTCTCTCAAGGAAGAGCAGAGTTGAGCCTCCTCAAGGCAGAGACCCTGGGCCATGGCTGACCTCAGAGGAGATGATCACCAGTGGCAGCACTTCTGACCCACTCGTACTCAGCAGTGGCTGCAATCTTCCCTTTGCCAGGGCAGTAGGTTTCCCACTGCAAAATCCATTCCTTATGGGTGGAAAAATCATTGCTCCATAGTTCCTTCTTCCTTCTCTTTTGCTTCCCTCTTGTCTGCATGCACCAAAAAAAGGATATACTGTTCCTGCAGCCACCTTCTCTGAGCAGCCAGGCTGTCTTCAAGTGATCAGAAGAGTGACAAGGGCCATGCTCAGCTCTTGATCTGCATTCAGGAGTTTGCTGCTGGAAATGGGAAGGTGGTTCTGGGCAGAGAGCAAGAGAGATGCCCATAACCAGGAGATAGGGAGGTCTCTTGGCAGTGGAGGAGGCGGACATGGCCCCAGGACACTTTGCAATAGGAGCAGTTCCATGTCTGTCCCACCTTTTGTAAGGATGTCTGTCATGTTCTGTGCTGCCCATTTTGTAAGAGAGAAAGGGACAGAAAAAGCAGTGTATTCTCTGCGATGGCTTGACTCCGAGACTTGGAAAATCTCTCCTATATTGCACAAGAACCCAAGTCTAGCCCATGGCAAGGCCATCAACTTGGCAGCACAGCAGCAGCGCTCTCAGACGTGTAATGGGCAAGGGATACCTTCAGAGTATTTAGCAAACCTGAGACTTGAGTGGGACGTTGCCATCTAATGAGCTCCAAGCCAGCTTTCCTTGGATTGAGTCTCACAGGTCATCTTTTTTGAAGGATGGCAGGAGAAGGGAATCTGAAATGCAGCTTTTCAGCTTGGGCTCCTGCCAGATTTTCTTCACTTATGATTTTCATGCCCCATCCACTTTGTGCATCCAACAGCCGTTCGCAGACACAGCGTGTCCAGGGGAGATGACCTTTGGAGAGGGGAACAGGCTGGAAAGGCAGCTTCCTTCTGGGGGAAAACCTCTCTTTGTTTGTTCTCAGGTTTCAGGGCTTGGCCTGGGGCAGCAGAACTGGCGCCCTTGTCGTCAGAGGAGCACTGGAGGCCCCAGCTTCTCATTAACAGATTCAGCTCATTCAAAGGACCCACTTCTTTTCAGCAAGGAGAATTCATATGCAAAGCACCACGCAGATCCCAGCCCAAATGGCGTTCAGAAAGGGGGTTTATAGCTGGACCTGACCTGGGAGAAATCTCATCTTTTGTTTGCTGATTTGTTCCTGCAAGGCTTAGGGAGCCCCAAGTCCACTCCGTGCCCCAGGCTGGGATGTGTCTCCAGGCATGACAAACATCAGCTCTGAGCCATCTCCTGGGGTGGGGGTGATGACTTTGTCTCTCAGTGACTGTTTGTTTTCCTGGTGCTGCAGGAGGGATGCGGGTACATCACCCAGACTCTGCCAGGAGAAGCTGAGGTCCTGGCACAGGAGATTGTGAAGGCACCAATGCTTTTCTCCATGGTATGTGTTCCTCCCCCAGCCAGACCAGCCCATGGCCAATCAGCTGGGTCACATCTGCGCAAATCTGGCCCAACAGCAGAGCAGTGCTGAATCTCACTCTGCTTTCCTTTAACTGCTGCCACTGCTGCTCTGAGCAACTGGAGTCTGGTCCTGGTCCTGATGGGATGGAAGAGGCTGGGTGGCCGTGCACAGTCTCCCCCTTACGGTGCCGTCAGTGTGGCTGAAGAATCTGAGATGTGCTGGGTTTGCCTATGCAGATAAGGGATTGATTCCACTTCACGGCTCTAACTGGAGCCTGCTAATCCTGCCCTGCTTAGGAAAGGGAAAACTGTTTCGTGAGATAAGATGAGAGTGGGATTGCTCCTGCCAGCTTCAGCATTGCTCCCCAGCATCAGCCTGTTTCAGGGATGTGCGAGGTGCTCATTGGGATGGGGAGGGGACCTGTGTGCAGGCCAAAATTTATCCATGCTCTTCCAAGGGCAGACTGCCAGCAGGACAGGGTTGAGCTCGTGGTGCTCAGAGTCTGGCCCTGGGGTAGTGGGTTGTTTGCAGAGTGTTAGTGGCCAAGGTAAAGCTGATTTGTCCAATTAGGAGGAGTTGTGAGGGTGTGCTGCTCCATGGGATCTGGAGAGGTGGGCTTGAAGCTGCTGTGACTGGGCAGGGAAGAGGTGTTTTGTCCACTGGTGGAGTGGTTGGCTCTGATTGCCTTGTTTTTAATTTTTACAAGAATTTCCAGCCTGCTTTCTGCTGCTAAACTCTCTGCTTGACAATCTGCGTGTGGTACAGGAGGTTCAATCAGCTCTGGCTCTGAGTGCTACCTCTCCCCAAATTTCAGGTGTGAAAATTACAGCTGGGAGTTTTGCTGCCAAAGCCAATGGGAGTTGACCACCAGCCTGCAGCGAAGCATCCATGAGGAAACATGGCTTGCGGGGTCAGGACTTTAAAGAGAAAATTAGAAAATACTTAAATTTGATCCACAATGTTTTGGTCGACCATAACGTAGCAATAACTGGGCATGTGGGTCCAGTGTCAGAAGTTTCCCTACCAGGCTCACTTACTAGCCATGAGCTAAACTGGTCAGCAGGAGCAGGATACAGGGAAGGACTGCAAGCAGGAGCTCATCTGTGTTCTTTCAGCTTCCCCATGGAGTCACATTTCACGGAGAATCTGGTTTTCAGTCATCACAGCAACACTGTGCCTTATTTTTGTGGCTATTTTAGCTCATTGTCCAGTTTGGGGTGGGTATTCTTTTTCACCACAGTGTGTTAGTAATAATTTTCCAGACCTTTTGATCATTTTGCTGCCAGAGCCTCAATCACTATGGCAGCCCATTTGGCATTTGGGATGGGGTTAGGAAAAAACTGGTGCAGATTCTTTGCCAGCGCTATGAAATAAGTGTCTCTCTTCCGCAGTTTCCATGGCACATGCAAACTGTATCCTCCTGAAGTGATGGAGAGCTGCTGCTGGGAGCTGAGAAACTTTTTGACATGTGATAAATTCCCTTCTCCTGTTTCTCACACCCCAGAATTAAGGTTTGAGGGTAATTCAGCCTTTTTGCCTTTTTTTTTTTTTTTTTTTTTTGCCTTTTTTAATTTGTGTTGGATTCAGCAAATAATTTGGACACTTCCACCCCAGAAAGATGGGAAGTTACTGTTTTTTAGAACAGTTTGATTGGTTTGAAGTTGACAAAATGTTTTATTTTAAAAAAAAAAGAGAGAGAGGGGCAAAATGATAACATGAAGTAGGAGATTTCGTTTCTGATTTAGGAAGTGTTACTGATTGTTCTGAATTTGGGTTGCAATGCAAGTTCCCAAACTGGTGGTGGGTAGGAGGGAGCTGGGGGAAGTGACACTACCCTGAGCATCTGATGCTTGTGCTGTTGGTCATGGCCTTGGTTGGGTCACCATTTGGGCTCATTGGTCACGGCTGGAGTTGTGCTCTGGGGCTACGTGGACCATTACTCTGAACTTACGTGATTTGCTCCCATCTCTGTGGGAGTATCTTATCACAGTTCTGTAGACTCAAGGAACACTTCACCACCTTTAAAAGCATCTCTCACAAAATAGTTAACTTTCTGTTTCCAAAAAGCCCTGCAAGACGCTCCTGTGCTGGGAGAGGAGGTGAATTTGTGATGGTCCAGGGTGGCTTTGTAGTGCTTCTGGGTATGATCCTCTTTCTTGATTTGTTGCTGGGATTTTTGATTTGTTTCGTGATTTTAGACTGTGAAAACTGGTGGCAGAAATGGCCCATCAGTTTCACAGAGTTCCTTCTTTTTCTGGGAAATAAATAAATAAGTAGATGCACAAAAAGCCATTTTGCCAGCTGAATTTTTCCATGCCTCATCTCACGGCAGCCTGTTTTGGAAAATCTGAGTGAAAATCTGTTCATCCATTTGTAAGTTCTGGAAAGGTTGGCGTGAGGAGAGGAACTTTAATGTCAATTGTAAGAAAAAAATATGAGCTTCTGTTAATTCCTGCTTCCTGGAAGGGCGTGTGTTAGTGTATTTAGAAATTCCAGCTTCTATTCATGTTGGAAATAGGTATTTGCATTTTAATGTTGATTTTTCTCAGTGGATTTATGTGAACATGGTAAATAGATCCAAACAAGGTTTAAATCCCTGTGATTACTTGACACTGAAGTGCTCCACCTTGGTTACCAAAGTCTGTGATTCCCATTTGAGGTGTACACCGTGTACTTTGCCAAAAAGGCATTTACATTGCTGTGTCACGGGGACCCTTGACCTGGCAGTGTGAAGACTGAGCTAGAGGTGCTTTAGCATCCTCCACAAAGCTCTGAGAGTTTATTTTGACAAATAGGCAACTTCGTGTTTAATGAGAGCACTGTGAGAGTGGTGAGGCCCTGGCCCAGGTTGCCCAGAGAAGCTGTGGATGCCCCATCCCTGGGAGTGTCCAAGGCCAGGTTGGATTGACCTTTGAGCAAACTGATCTAGTGGAAGGTGTCCATGCCTGCGTCAGGGGGTTGGAATGAGATGGTTTTTGAGATCCCTTCCAACCCAAACCATTCTAGAGTTCTATGATAAGATCCAAGACACTGGATTTTCCTTGGTGTGGGGAATTTGCTGTTGCAGAGAAAGTAGGCTGCAAATATGCTTGCATTGGAAAAAAACCCAAAAGTTTAGATAGGTGTGTGGAATCTGGGAGCCTTTTTGCACACAGGAAGTTTGGGAAGAGCAGCTCAAGCCCATGGCATCCTTGGTCAAAAAAGGAAGCAAACCCTAACCCTCCTGACTTGGTAGCAACTACACATATGAGTACAAGGAGGATGCAGCCAGCCAACTGCAAGCCACTGATCGTGTAACTGTCCTCAAACATGAGACAGATGGGAGTGTTCTTGTCCTAAGTTCAGTGCTCTTGAGCTTCAGTATTCACAGAGGTAGTCTCAGGCTCCAGAGAATATTGAGATAGGCTTAAAATAAGGTGATTAGTTACTGGTTTTGTTAGGAGGGACACTTGCTGGTGTCACAGCCGTCCCTGTGCTTGCTGGCTGTTGTTTTTAGACCTGGAGGTGTAAAAACATATGTTTAACTAAACCAACATTTTCCAGTGAGCTCATATTGCTCCTGAGGCTGGGTCTCCTCAGGCAGATGTTGCTGATGGTGACTAAATAGCAAAAGGTTGGAAGAGGATTGATGTTCCAGGTGTGCTTCAAAGCCAGACTGGGCAGTCTGTGCAGGAGTTTTGGGGTTCCCAGGGAGGAGTTGCCATGCCTTCCTTGTCTGTACCACCCTGCAGGGACATCCACTGATCCAGGAAGGGATTTGGGCTACAGCTTGGTTAGGTGTCATTGCTGGCAGATGAGTGGCTTGGTGGGGAAGGAGGCATCTCACCCCACTTGTGGCTGTGTGAGAGGACAGTGAGAGCAGCTCCAGCAGTGCCCAGCATCTCTGATTTCCCCATGGGAAGGTCACACCAGAGGCCAGCTCAACCCAACAGGAGAACTGTCTGTCTTGCTTCTCCTGAAACTCTGTTGTTGGGTGGATTGTTTCCACCCCTCTCCATTACATCTTAGGCACAGTGGAGGCAGGAAAGAAAACCCTTCTGAAAATCACAATGTAATTACTCCCATCTGCTCCAGCACTGCTTCCCATTTCTGCCTGCCAGGATGCTTGTCTCTGATGCTAAGTAGCACATTATTTTCGATAAGTTGCAATCATTTACGTGAAATCTCCTTCTCCTTTAAAATGTCCCCCTGGAAAGGCAATTCAGCAAGTTGGGAACGGGCAGAAACAACCACAAGGAAACTCTTTCAGAAGCAGCCCAGCTGAGGTGGGAGGGCAAGCACTCCTCCCAGACTCCCTAAAACTGCCCAGCAGGTTTCTTTGTAGGGTGGGTTTGTTTAAATGCCCCACCGCTGGGTCCAGCCCTTGGCTGGGGGTGTCAGCAAATGCGGCTGCAGAGGAACTGCCATCTCATGTCATTATCAGGAATCTTAAGCAGGCAGTCACAGAAATTTCACAGGACTGCACTTCTGACTGCTGAAGTCAGCGGAGAACAGCCACACCAGCTCTGGGGAACCTCTTCCTTCATCCTCACAACCTTGACTGGCATTTGCGATGTTTTCTTCCTCCAAGATGTCCCCCCCTGCATCCCTGAAGAGGCTGTTCCCACTGCTCCACCTTGCCTTAGCCCCCTCTGGTGTCTTCTGCTTGGTCTTTGTCTTCTACCCTGGTGGTCCTGGCTGGCACCTGCCCGGGGATGAGCACACACACATGTAGCCAAACCCAAGGGGAGACATAAGGGTGAGAAATGGTGGGAAGTGTGGTGGCACCATAACGTGCAGCCTCTTCTGAGGCCATATATCCCCTGCTGGGAGTCTGGCTGGCACAGCCCCCTGTTTCCCACATCGCCTCAGCTTGAGGGCACTGACCCCAGTAGGATAAATTGCCCTTGATAGAAGAAAGGTGGAACTTGAAGGTTTGAGCATCCTTCTCTGAGGATATTAACTTTTCTAAGTTTTCACTGCTGAACCGCAGCCTCCTGCTCGGCTTCTGCCATCACCCCCAGCATGTTTGATTGCCTTTGTAATGTAGCTCTTCCAATGTTGCCTGCACACCTCTGATCTGGGGAGTTTGGAAAGAGTGGGGAGCAAAGAGTTGCTAAGTGGAAGCATTTTGGCATGGTCTTGGAGAAGAGAGGTGTCTGTGTGTTCTCGGCTCCTGTGCTTTTCAGATTCCTTTGGAAAAATGCTCCCAGGAAAATGGAGTAAGTAAGGAAGGGGATGGTGGCATGGAGGACCAAAGGAATTTGGTACCCTCCTTTGTGGATTTCTTAGGTGTCTCCACAGCCCCAGGCCATCCCCAGGGTGCTGTCCATTCCAAAGGCATCTGGCAAGGGCTGTTGCTCCTGCTCCATGCCCCCCACTCTGGCTGTACCTCAGGATGTGTGGCCGTCCCACCACCCCCACCACATGGGGACACCAGGCACAGGTGCTGTGGTGTGGGGACACACACGTGTGGAGTGCTGGTTGCCCAACTCATGTGAGCATGGAGATGTTGGTAGGAAGCACCTTGGAGCATGTGGAAGCTTTGGTGACTCAATGCAGTTTCCACCCCGCATCCTTGAATCTCAGGGCAGGTAAGGAACCAGGGAGCTGTTTTTGTCTCTGTCTTCTCACCTGCTTCTCCGAGGTCAGTCCTGCTGCCACTTTCCTGTGTCCTGCACTGCAGCCACACCACCATCCCAGGGCTAGGACTTGTCAATGTGCTCTGAACCCTGTGGCTGGGATACCTTCCTCAAGAGGGAGAAGAAGCGAGTGTGTGAGCCGGGAGCCATTTCCCAGCTGCTGGAACAGGTCTCTGTGACCCTGGTGGCATCCATGACCGGACCGCAGGCTGGTGGCTCAGTGGTCCCCAGCTGCTCCCGCTGCTGCCATGGGAGGTGGTGACCCTGTGACAGCCACGCTCCTCCGTTCCGCTCTGCCATCAGCCAGGCGTGCAAGCGGGGACAAGGCACATGGCTTGTGTTTGCTTTTAAAGTGCACCTATATATATAGAAGACATATATACATATATTTGTGCATGTGCATATGTATATATTTACATAGAAAAATGCATTTGATCGGGGGGGACCTGGGCGAGGGCCGAGCACCATCTAGTGGCTTGTGCCGCGGCTCCGGGGGCTGCCGAGCCAGCAGGAAAGCGGCCAAGGACAGAAAGTCTTGCATGAATTTTCCTCCCCCCCGGCTGCCTGTCGCTATCTTCTTTTTGTTCTTCCCTTTTTTTCCCCTCCTCTTCTTTAATCAGGAGCAGCAAATGGCGGGTCCTGGGGATGCCTGGATGCCTACATGCCTGTAGCCCCTCGGACCACTAAGGATCGTTCTGCTTAATTTATTCTGTTTTAATCTGGTGAGAGAGCAGGGTTCTTTCACCATCAGCTGCCCAGGCAATACAGATCAGGTGCTGCCTGTACCAGCTCACCCCAAGCCCCTCAACCAGCAGAGCCACATCCCATCACAGAGGGCACTTTGGAGGCTCAGAGCTGCCAAGGAGCCCAGCAATGTGGGCATCCTGGCAGGAGGTGTGTTGTCGCCAGGGACAACACTGGGAAGGTGAAAAAGGGGCTTTTAAATAATCATTTTGTCTTCTCCTTGGCTGAGCACAGCCTTCCAGGGATAAATAGGCAGCGTCAGTCCTGCTTAGACACATTGGCCTTTCCATTTATTTACTCCCATGCCTTATTTCAGTGGAACAGCCAAGACCAGGCTGGCTCCACACAGTCCCCAGCTGGGCTCAGGTCTCTGCTGTGGGGACACATGTCCCTCCGTCGGATGCTGGGAATGCACCCACCCAGCAGGTGCTGGTCTGTGCATGTGGCACAGGAATAAAGCTCATGGGAATATACAGTGCTTTTCATCAGGAAGCAGCTCTCCAAACATAAACTAATTAATCACTCGTGCCTACCTGTCAGGTCAATGATTCCTGAGATTTTTAATCTAAAAATATTTCCCTTTTGAAATCCAGATGCGCCTGTTTTGGCAACTCTGCTTTTGATTTGTTTATTTGAGAGTTTTTTTAATTTTTTTTTTTTTAACCTGTGTTGCTTTCTTTTTGTATTTGGGCTTTTGATGTGCTTTAATTTACTGATTTTTTTTTTTTTTTTTGTTCTGAAAGAATAAGAATTTATTCTCTTTTATTTTCATCGCAAGTTTCTTTCCCTGCTGTAGCCTGTCACCTTCCCTCTTCTCTTTTTAAGAAATTTGGCTACTTTTGCCTCTTATTTTAGTTTGATGTCTGGATGGCAGACCCCAAACCATTTTCTTGATGAAATCTGTCCTCTCCCTTTGGATTTATTCATTGTGGCTGGGTGCCAGCGGTGCCGTGGGAAGCCTCCCCTGGTGGGGGGAGATACCGGTCCTGTCTCCTCAGGGCTTGACAACTGGCACTCTGGCTCCAAATTTGGCACCATGCCCCCATTCTTCCATATAGAAACGATCCTCCCTAGCATGGAATTATTTATTATTAGTTCATCTTGCTTGTTTTAGTCTTCTCTGGCTTTTTTCTGTCTTTCCCCCTGACCTTCCCACCTTTGTTGACAGTGAAGATTTTAATCCCCAAAATGCCAATAAATGTATGAATGAATAAATGAATGAAATGTCCCTAAACCAGTAATTTCAGTAGACTTTGAGGGTTTAAAAAAAATAAATGTCTTTTTAGTCTTAGCTAAACCTCGTAACAGGGTCTTTTGCTTAGACTTTATACTGATAATAGTTCTATCTTTAACTTATTTCAGAGTGAGGAAGACCATACTCTGTTGTTGCTGGGGTATTTTAGCTGCTCTGTTTTTACTTATATTTGTCAGCTGATTTTCCACTGCTTTTTCTTCTTTTTTTTTTTTTTTTTTTTTTTTTTTACATGACAGGGAGAATCACTTGCTCTTGTTTGTGCCTTGGATTGGGGGGGGTTCAAATTCGTATCAGGTGTAAGCAGCATGGCTTTGTCAAAATTCATGCAATGTTTCCCAGCCCTGGCTGTGCAATGAGTGTGTGCTCAGGGCAGGGGGAGGTGTGTTTACAAAGTGCTTGTGGCTCCTGTGCCAGATGAGGTGAGGAAATAAAATTAATTTCTCTTAGGAAATGCCTTTTTTGTTCACTCATCAAGGATTAATGTTATTTATTTCATTTGTTTTCAAGCTCTCTGTGTGTGTGTGCATGCAGAAATCTCAAGTTTTCCTTCTGGTTTCAAACACAGAAAGTGGAGGGGAACATGGTGGGGGGCACGTAAGGCATCTCTGTCCGTCAGACCTGGGACATGCCAAACATTTGGGATGCTCCCAAGTTGTTTTTCCAGGAAAACCCTCTCAGGAGAAGAACTTTTAGTTGGAGCAGTAATTGAAACAGGAATTACAAAGAAGGGAGGAAAATTCTCTCCTTGGAAAGTTGCTCTGGAAGGACTAATTTATTGTTCCTCCTTTTCTCAGCATGATTTAGACTTCAGTGGAATGTCTGGATTCTTAAAAATAAGGCGTTTTCCAAAGAATAAAATTTATTTCGTACATTTTTTGCATGTGTTCCCACTACGTGGCTAAAAGCATGGCCTTCAAGCCCTCTCTGTCTGTATTTAAACAAGGAGGAAACCGAGGCACCATCAGCCCTGGGCTCTGTGTGTCTTTCTCTGCCATCTGGGGTTGATGTAAATGACACGTTGGGTGACATGAGAGGACCCCTGAGCGAGATGAGATCAGGGCTGGAGACTCCTAACTTCCCATCCCATGCTTCAGTCGGGATATGGTCCCTATCCCTTCTGGCAGCAAGAACGCGTACATTTATTGTTAGTTTTGTTTTGTTTTTTTTTTTTATCAGTGTTGCTAGTTTTGCTGCCTATTTGAACAGAAAGTGTGGCTTTCTGATTTAGGTCTGAGGTGAGCTTGCAGCCAGTTCTGCCCTACTTCTTTCCTTTGGGAAAGGGGAGCGGGGAGCTGGAGTGCCCCTGGGAGCCAGGTTAGCTGCGCTTGGTGATGAGTACTTGGAGCAGACCGCCTGTTGGGTTGCCTTATGCAAAGGAACAAAAGCCCTGTTGTTGGTCTAACTTTGGATGAGCATCCCCTTCCCTGAATTAAGTCCTGTCCCCTTTGTGTCTCTGGCAGTGCTGAGCATCCGGGGAGCGCAGGAAGAGGAGCCCACGGACCCCCAGCTGATGCGATTAGACAACATGCTCCTGGCCGAGGGGGTAGCGGGCCCCGAAAAAGGGGGCGGCTCGGCCGCCGCCGCTGCCGCCGCCGCCGCATCGGGAGGAGCTGGCTCTGACAACTCAGTGGAGCACTCTGACTACAGAGCCAAACTCTCCCAGATCCGACAGATCTACCACACGGAGCTGGAGAAGTACGAACAGGTAACAGGCTCCTTCGCGGCGGAGGGGTGGGATGGCGGTCGTGGGGTGGTGGGAGCAGGAGCCGGAGTGGGAGAGCTGCCGTTTGGTGCCGGCACGGCGGCATGGATGAGCACAGCCTGGATCGCTACTGACATCTATTGTTAGGAGTGTATGGGCAAAGGCAAGTAGGTATTGGAGTGAAAACATGCTTTTTTAGGGCTGGGAGGGTTGGGGGTTTCATGCTGGGATGTGGTGTGAGAATATGCTCAGCATGGGTTGCCACTTGGATTTTTGCTCTTCACTCCTGTCCCAAAATCTTGCCCAAAATTTGCCCTGTGAAGGAGGAGCCTTCTTTGGCATGCTGGCCTCGGTGACAACAGTTTTCCAAGCAAGACTTGAATCAAAATCTTCCTTGAACGTACTTTGTGCTTGAAAAGCTCTTTTTCCAGAAAAGAATTTCTTTTTTTCTTGTGGAAAATTATTCTTAGAAAAACTATTTGGGTCGTAAACGCAGCTGTTGGTAACACTGACAATTGCATGAAGAGCTTCACAGACCAGCGCTCAGAACCGGTTCCTTTCAAATGCTTGCAGATGTTTTGCAGACCTCTCTTCACCACTGCCCTTGTGGTTACTCTCCAGAGGTTGTGGTTTATGGAGCAAGAAGGCATTCCTCCTTTTTTGGGTGTAGGGCGGGCTCCACAGCAAGGGGCCGGGCAGGGTTTCAGGTCTCTGGTTTAGAGCCAGCCCAGCCTTCATTTTACCCGCCTTACTGGATGTGTGGTGGGGCTGGAGGATGTCTCACCCCTTGAGGTGCCACACTGGCCAAGCTGAAGTACATTAGATGGGTGCCCCTGGGCTAGAGCTGGACTCAGGGTGTCCAGGCAGGGCTCTGGTGTTGGAGAAGCTGAGCACCGTCACACCATGAAAGGCATTTTGGCAGAATATTCGATGAGGCAGAGAGCAGGCAGAAGGCTGGTTGGAAGGATGACCTTTGGTGGCTCTCCTCAGCCCTTGCTGTCACTCCCTCAAGGCACGGAGACAGGGTTGTGCGACAAGAAGAGCCTCAGCCATTTCACATGGGTGAGAGTGGAGAGCACGTCAGGGCTCATCTTTCAGGCCCCAGGGTGAAGAGGGAGAGAGAGGCCTCACGTCCTCTGCTGCCCAAGTCCAAGGAGAGACCCTTGGCACAGACAGGGAGAGGCATCAGGGACAGACTTTCTTCTCATTCCTCCCCTTGGGTGGGAATTTTGTTTATTTGCCGTTCCAATTTTTTTTTTGCCTTATTTTTGCTCCCCAAAGGACCACCCAGGTGAGAGAAGCCTTTACCCATCCCTGCAGTGTGAGATGGACCAAATCTTTCCTTCCTGCAACCCACTGACAGGGTTGGTTTTGCCACCAAATTGCTTTACAAACGGGTGTGCCAGTCCACATCTCTGGTGTCATCACCTGGAGTGCTGCGAAACCAGGGCTCAGGGTTTCTCAGTCTCCATCCCCCTCTCTCCAGTCTCACTCTTGAGAGTTCAGTACTTGGCTTCCCACAGTGTCTGGGGGCTGCTGGGACAGCACAGCACAGCATTCGATGGTGATGTTGCCCTTAATGCTCTTTATTTCATGCCTAGAGGAGATGATCTGAAATTGCTCAGGTATCTGGGAACAAAGAGATGCCTGGATAAGAACTCTTGTAGCCAGTACTCCTGCCAGGAGATGGGAGCCATCAGCTGAGGCTAGGGATGGGCCATTGGAGTGGCTCTGCTGGTCTCAGGGATGTCTCCTTGTTGGATCTGAGCCGTGGTGGGGATTCAGCTTGGAAGCGTGGAGGGAGACATTTAAATCAAGCCCATGTCACCTGCCCACAAAGCCAGTGCTTCTTTCCCCTGCTAGCCCCTTCATGGGGTGGGAACTGGGAACGCTGTCCCCAGAGCATCTGCCCATGTCCCAGGAGCACCAAAGGCTTCTCCAAATGTCAGTGTCCAACTGCTGTCCTCAACTTGCTCTTTGGGGCTTAGTTCTGGGAATCGGAGGATCCCATCATGCCCATGAGGTGCTTGTGCACATGAAAGAGGGGGCAGTGAAGTGGTCTTCATCTGGCCTCAAATTCCCTCCCTTGTCTGCTGGCTGCTCCCACTGCCCTGTCCTCACAGCACAGCATAGGGACAGCAGGAGCAGCCAGACAGTGCTGTGCCAGCAACAAACTAATTGGGATTGTTACCTGCTTGCCCTTACGTGTCAGGGTTCCTGCCTTGCTCAGGCTTTAATTATAATCATTATTTACTTCTTATCTGATATGCCAAGAGTGCGGAGCAGGGCCGTGTCTCCCTGGGACCTGCGCCTGTGAAGCGCAGGGGGCTCTGCAGGACATGTGGTGAGGCTGTAGGAGGAGGGACAGAGGGTCAAAAGGTTCATGGTTCTTCATGGGTAAAGCTATAACTTGTCCAATCACAACCAGAAAAACAGTGGCTGGGACTTGTTCATGCTTTACATGAGTCTGAGGGCTTCACCTGCCCCAGATTGCCCTGAGAGCAAAGAAATGGGCTCCTGCCTTTCCCAGAATGTTTGTTGGGAGTGTCATATTCTCTGTGTAGGGATGGTACCCTTTCAGAAGGATTTGTAATGATGAGTTAGGACTTTTTTTCCCTTAGGAAGCCTTTCCTGTCTAAGAGTACTTTTCTCATAAATAGTTGGATGTTTTTCTTTCCCTTCTCCTTTTGCATACCAGAGAAAAGCTGCAGACTCTCTCTGGTCTGAGGAGAGAGAAATCCTCACAGTGTTAGAGGCCACACTGGCAGTGAGCCTGAGGGAGGGAGGCCAGAGGCCATGATGAAGCGCAGGAACCAACAGGACGTTTGCCTTTTCTCAGGCCCTGTGCTTTGGAAGCACGGCTGGTTTTGCTTTGTAAGTTTTTTAGTGTTCTTACCTTTGAATAAACATCATTTAATTCTTTCCACTGCTTGGTATGTTTTGGGGGATACCTGCATATATCTTACTTTACATCTTGTCTACTTGGCAGACAAGAGAAATGTCTCTCTCCCCCAAGTGCCAGCTCACTCTTGGTCTGGGTCTGCCCTGAAAAGTCCCATCTACTGAGGCCTCCACTTGGGTCCCCTTCCTTAGCAGTGCTGTCTCTGTCCCGCCCTTGACGCCCTCGAATGACCTTCCGATCCTGGGGTTTCTTTTGCTTTTCTTGCCATCCCAGGCATGCAACGAATTCACCACCCACGTGATGAACCTACTGCGTGAGCAGAGCCGGACCCGCCCCATCTCGCCGAAGGAGATTGAGCGGATGGTGAGCATCATCCACCGCAAGTTCAGCTCCATCCAGATGCAGCTGAAGCAGAGCACGTGTGAAGCCGTCATGATCTTGCGCTCCCGATTTCTGGATGCACGGTGAGTTCATCCCACCGAACCTTTCTCCCCATCCACCACTCAGTGTTGTTGAGGCTTAGATTCCCCTCTAGATTCCTAATCTTTTTGTACTGTTTCCCTTGTCCCAGATTCTTGATTTGCTGTAAAATTACTTCATTTCCCAAGCTAGTTATGTGCAGACTGTGCGTTGGGCTTCAGCTTGCAATAGGGAGGAGAGGCAACTACACTGGGGGTACAAGGAAAGAGATTGCAGACAGATAATGCCTATGTGTAAATAGAACAGATTTGCCCAAGGATATATCCAGTGCTGCTTCCTCAGCACAGAGCATTGAGGAGTAGCAATGATGTCTTTGGCCATGACAGCCAGGTGTCGGGAGTCACCTTCCCAGGCAGAGGAGCTGGATGCCAGTTTTCAGATTCCTCTGTGAGCTGGAGGATACAGTGATAATTTGAGATGGAGAATTACTTGCTTTGAAAGGCACTGAGAGAGGAGTCACCAGCAAGGTGCAGAGGAGAAACTTCCTGGCCATGAAGTATTGCACTCCATACTCCCAGGAGTGGGGGAAGGAGGGAGGGAAGTGGGAAAGTCAGATTATCTAAAATTGCATTCCTGTTTTTGTATCCCTGACACTGATTTGCTTTCCTTTTCCTTCTATTTCCCCCTCTTTCTTCATGTGAAGGCGGAAGAGACGGAACTTCAACAAGCAGGCTACAGAAATCCTGAATGAGTATTTCTATTCCCATCTCAGCAACCCTTACCCCAGTGAGGAAGCCAAAGAAGAGCTAGCCAAGAAATGCGGCATCACAGTCTCACAGGTGAGAGAGATCGAAGACTGTACTAATGGGACACCTCAGCGTGGTGAAGGGTATTCCAGACCTCAGACAAGTCAGTCACGTCCCAGTGTTGAGTGTTTAATTACTAAAGGAGGTTAGTACAAGTCAGTGAGAGTGGATGGGAGAGCAGATGGCATTTGCAGATTGAAACCATGGATGGAAAAGGAGAGTTTGGGAGATGGTTTAGAAGGGATGAGGGCTTCACGGAGCAAAGGCTTTGTGTGGAGCCAAGGTGTTAACAGCACAGAAACTCTCTGTGGTTCCACCTAAAGAGACAGAGCCTTCTCCTTAAGGAGTTAGTGCTGGTCTGGCTTGCAAGAAGAGCTTGTTTGAACTGAAAGTTCATTCTTCAAGCCAAGGGATTAAAAGCAGAAAGAAGAGTTGTGCAGATTTTGCTTGATAAGGTAGAATGGACAAGTCCTGGTGGGAAGAATCTGAGTGAGACAGAGGCTAATGGTTATAGTTTGTGCTCAAGAAGGGTAGACTTTCTCGGGGTCATTTCTCTCTTTTGCTGCAGAACGGAACTTGCTTATCCCTCAAAAAAGGGCAGTCAGTAAAGACAAACTGGATTATTTCCATACATTCAAGGCAGCCACATAGTTTCTGGAGTCTGTAGCTTTGAGCTCAGAGCTGCTTGGGGTTGTGAGCAGTGCAGTCAGTCCTTGAAGTGTTTAGCCATACCTTGCTCAGGCCTGCCCTTCTTTATTTCCTCTCGTTTTGGAGAGAGCTGTGTGATTGAGAGCCAGTCTTTGTGGCCTCTGGTAGGCTTGTCCTCCTGTGAGCTTAGCAGTCCCTCTAGGCTCCCACTGCGTTCCCTGTCTTGGGCCGCTTCCCAGCCCCAGGCACGTGCCTGCTTGTCACTTGAGCAAACTGAAGACAGCAGTAGCATCTGGTGTCCTTGTGAGAGCATGTCTGCCTTCAGCAGGAGCAACAGCATCCAAGGGTAGGTGTCGTCACTGTGTGGAATGCCTGCTGAGTGACTCCAGTTGCCTCCCCTGGGTCAGCAAGACCCAAACATTGATTCTTCCCAGAGTTACCTATGAGAGACAGCACATATTGGCTTAAGTAAAGCTCCAGCTGTCCTGATGTTTCCTCTCTCACTTCTAATTCATCTGTTCACACTTGCAACTTTTCCCTTGCAAAGACAAAATGCCCAGGAGAAATTTTGCACTTAGGATGTTTTTTTTGACCGTATCAAGGCTGCTTTGTGCCTGTCTCCAGAATCTCCCTCCCTTCTTTGTCCAGAGAACATAGAAACAAACACACATCCAGATTTGGTTTTGCTGGGACTAAGTGAGAACATGGGTCAAGTGAATCTGTGCAGGTCACAAGCAGAGTTGGTCTGAACTCAAAGGCTGACCAGGCCAGGCAAATTCCTTGCTTCAGAAGTTTTAAGATGAAGGTTGATTGTGGAGTCCATTTATCCTCTCTTCCTGCCCTGTGATACTCAGAGTTCACTAGCATTTGAAGCCAGAAGAGTGTGGTAGAGTGATGGCCAAATGGGACGATCACAAAGGAGCAGATTGTCCTTAGGGAGAAAGGTGGAGCAAGAGGTGAAATGGAGAGAGCTCCTTGCAAACAGTACCTGCTCCTGGTGCCATCCAAATGTTTCCTTCCAGATCTGTGGTGAGTGCTGATGTGAGTCTCTGCAGGTTATATTTTCTTCTCCTGCTCTGCAGCAGCATGGCGTTGGATACCTGGAGCTCAGTAGCAGGTAAACTGGTGAACAAAGCCACTTCTGTGTGGAAGCTGCTGAATGCTCTAGGAGTACTGCAGGTAGAGATCATCACAGGAGTAAAAGCTTATCAGTTTCAGTCATCAACACCCAAGCCCAAACAACTTTCCTAAGATAAGGAAAAAGTCATGGGCTTCCAAGGATGAACATCCATTATTATCTTCTTGTCTTGGTGCTTGTTCAGTCCACTTGGAAGGGGGAGCACTGATGCACTTGCTCACCAGCAGGCAAAGGGAGAATGTCCTTGGACTCCCACCAAAGGATTGATCTGCTAGCTCAAGATTACAGCTCCAGGCAATTCTAGGAATGTTGGAACTCTTCTCTGAGCATTGCCGCATGCTCAGGCATTTGTCTTTCCTCTTCATCCTGATGAGCTTTCTCAAAGAAGGCTGGTAGTGGCTGCAAGTTGTCTCCTGCTTAGAGACCTGGACATAAGAAGACATTTCCCTGACTCTCTGTGTTCAGTGTTGTTGAAGAAGAAGCTGAGAACTGCTTCCCAAACTGTAGGTTGAGTATTTCCCATGTCTTCTCTGAAGCAGTTAAGTGTGACATAGTGCCTGCAAGTGAACAGGATTATCATTATCAGCAGGCCTCTGGGCAAACACAGTGGAAGCATCTTCCACACCTTTCCAAGGGACACTTGTTTCCTGGGACCAAGGTAAGGTTTTAGGACGAGCCCTGTGCCTCCCTCTCCAACCTTCCCCTGAAGTTCCCAGTTCATGTGGCTCATGCTAAACGTTGCAGAGCCAAGTTCAGCTGGACGAAGAACATTCACTTCTGGCACTGTGCACTGATTTCACTCAGATGGATCAAATAAGAACTTCAGTGATACCAAGGCAGTTTTGTGTGTCAGCCAGGCCCCAACAATTTGCTGAGTGTTCTCCCTGAAAGTCATGTTGGCTTCTCCAAAGGGAGAATGAGCATCTAGGAATCAGGGCATCTGTCCCACCAAAGGCATACTAAGGAGGAGGCAAAAAAAAACGTTCCACAACAACACATACCCGTTTTCAAAATTCAGGCTTTTTTGAATCCGTCTTATATTTTCTTGGGGTGGGCTCAGCAGTTCCTGTGGAGCATCCCATCTCCTTAAGTGGAACCAGATATATCCACACAAACCCAGTGCTCACCGAGTGCTCTCATCACCTTTCCTGGCCTTGATGTGACACACATGGTGCTTCCTTCCATGGCTAGGAAAACTGGGAGGGGCAAGTGAATATGCACTTCTTAACCTGCACTAATCCACCTTCCTCACCCAGGTGATGTATCCAGAGCTAAAATGTTAATGTTTTGTCTTCTCTCAAACTTGCTCTAGGTATCAAACTGGTTTGGAAATAAGAGAATCCGGTACAAGAAGAACATAGGTAAATTTCAAGAGGAAGCCAATATTTATGCTGCCAAAACGGCTGTCACGGCTACCAATGTGTCAGCCCATGGAAGCCAGGCTAACTCACCCTCAACTCCCAATTCAGCTGGTTAGTTTTTATTTTTCTTTTATTTTGGGTCATTAGTGTTTGGGGTTTTGTTTGTTCTCCCCCCTCTCTCTAATCTCTCTCTCATTTTCTCCTTTTGGTTATTTCAACTTTTATTTTCTGGGTCTGGTTTGCTCACTTTTGTGGTCTTTAAAAAAATGAAAAAGATAAATGGGTTTAGTTTTGGGGGTTCTTTTGTGGGGAGTACTTTATTTGCTTTGCCTTTCCCTCCCCCCTATTTTCTCAGTTTTCCCTCTTTCCCTCTCCTGTTCTGTTTTTCATTGGAAAAAGGATGTGATCAGACCTTGTGACTGTGTTGGGGGTTATGTGCATGGATGGTAAATACAAAACCAGAAAAATGATCCTGAACTGTTACTGAGATGGCTTGTACTTTGGGGGGAGACAAAAAGTAATGGAAAAGTTATTGCATAATGACTTTATTTCACTGAGGCTGGAAGCATGAGTGACCCTAATGGATAAACCCGGGCAATTTTGGGATGTCCTAACTCATGCTGTTCTGGGTAAATTTGTATCCTGTGATTTTCTTTCCATTGTGGTTATTCTTTGATTGCTTACATGACAGTGTCTGCATCACCTGCAAGAGTGTGCTCTGTGTGAATTTTATTTTTCCTTTGTGTCAGTGCAATCCAGAGAAATTCATGGGTCGTTCCCTTCCCTTTCTCACCTTTCCTTCCCATTTGCTGTGGTTTCCATTTGTTTGTTTTGAGGGTCAAAGGCACAGAGCATTTGCCCAGATTTCAACTACTCTGCTAGAGAACAGTGCTTTGTTCATGCGTGGTGCCTGCTGCAAGGTCAGCTGACCCAAAAATGATCCAAGACTGCGGTTGGCTGGTTGTGCTCTGCTCCCAAGAGCAATGGAAATGGGATTTGTTTAAAAGGAGGGGAAAAAAGTGAACTTCATGGGTGCCATATATTTCGTTATTCATACAAATATCTGTGTGCCTGTTTTCTTTTTAGGGGTGGGAGAGAGAGTGGGAATGTGCCACTCTTGTGCCTTTGAGCTCTGTGTCTGCTCATGGTGCCTTTTCCCAGGGCTTGTTGTTATCAGGTAGGCTACTCAGAGGAAAAAAAGGAGTAAAGAGGATGGTGGGCAGCAAGATGTTAAGCAGACTATGTAAATGCTGGTTGCTGTCAGGATGTGCTTCTGCAGTGAGCCTGTGTGGGTGTCAGAGGAATCACACCCCAAAAGCACCCCTGGGTCTGGAGGATTTGAGTGGAAAGTGAAGAGCCAGAGGTCAAGCAAAGGGAGGAACCAGTGGCCTGGATCTCTGGCTGGTGTCCCAAACCGGTTCCCCAGCAGGAAGGCAAAGGCAACCTGTTACCTGTGAGCTAATGTGTAAGTGGGGGTTGATTATTCTGTGGTGGGCAGCTGCTGCACACCTTGGAGGGACTCATGGATGGCTTGGACAGAGCAAGTGGTAGCAGGCTTATTCAGCTGGGCAGTGGAGAGAAGTCCCTACACACAACCCCTTAATTTCCAGGGAAGGTGGTACTTGCTAGGAGTCTGCCCCCCAGAGCCACCATAGCAGAGACTCGCAGGTCAGAAGTACTGCTGAACACATCTCTCCTGCCTCCTCCTTGCCCAGGGCTGCCTGCTCTGGCTCAGGTGAGATGCTCTGAGAGCTCAGTTAGATGCAGCAGAGCTCTGCAGGGACAGTTTGCAGAAATTCTGTTCAAGTCTTTTTGATTTGGGGATTCCTGTTCCCCTGCTATTGTTTGAACTGCTGAAGATGTAGCTACAGTTTAAAAAATGTCATTCTTGCCAAAGAGTTCACTCAAAATGCCTTATAGGGTGGAGTCTCTTGATGTTAACACTCGTCTGTAGAAAAGGCTAGAAGGAATTCTGCTGGAGAGGGTGGAATGCATGTGTTGAGGGAGATGCCTGCTGCCTGGGATGCTGCCCTGTAGCCCACATCAGCTTGGACCAAAGAGGCACAGCTTTCCTCCTTCTTCTCTTTCGTCTGCTGGAGTCAGATCCACAGGTCTGGAATAGCAAGGGAAGAGCTTCAAATTGCTTAAGTGGGTTTGGATCTGGCCTGCATGTAGGAGTATAAGCATTTCCCCAGTGCCTGCCCAGTTAAACAGTGCTCTGGTGCGAGACTGTTTCTTTGCCTTCCCCACAGGCAGTAACATGGTTGTTTCAGAGATAAATTGGCCAGTACCCTGCAGTAAACAGCTGAAATAATCCCTGGATAAGACTGCTGTTTCAAGGAAGAACAAACAGTTCTGTTATTAACAGGTAAAACTTGAACTCCTGGGTCCTCTTTCTGGCTCACTTCTCTGCACTCCAGAATCACTGACCCCTTTTCATGTGCCTGATGTGTCAATGGTGTTAAAGCAGAGCAAGGGGAGCTCACAGGCCATGGAGATCCTTCTCTGCTAGAAAAGTAGTGTTTCTGACCTGGCCTGGATCCCACCACCCTTCCTGTAGGCTGCAACAGTGGCAAAGCAGCAGGGAGGCCCTGCTGTGAGCGCTGCAGTGGTCTCTGGGTCAGCTGGCAGAGATACTGGGTCTGGGTGTCCTTGTATGTCCTCTCCTGAGAAGACAGCTGGAACTGCCTGAGGTTTTTATCTCCCAACAGTGGCATCCCAGGCTGAGATCTCCCCAGCTGAACCATGCAGATATAACAGCTCATTCAGGCATCCCTGCACTGTCATGTTTTGGGACAAAGACGTATCCTGAAGACATGTGGAGTCATGTGATCTGCTTCATGTTGTGCTGTAGGTGCTAGCAGCAAGAAGCACATCTGTACATGCTGGGTCTGAAGTACCTCTCTGAAAAAGATTTGGAGAATGGTGTCCAGGACCATGAGCCATCCAGATGTGTTGAATTCCCCAGGGAGGAGCACAGAAGTGGATGAAGAGGTGAAGGACCAAGATGGATGAAGCCTCCTCTCCTTTTGCACCATGGACTTCTATTTGTTCCTAGATCATTGGCTGAGACTTTGGTGTGGAAGGAACCTGAACAAAGACAGGATTTGCTGGGAATTTGCTGGACCTTCTGGTTTAAATACAGTGTAGGACACGTGGAAAGAAAGTAGGCAGAGGACAGGTCATGAGAAAGAGACGACCAGCAATGTAGTCCCTGGAGGGCCATGATGCTGGAAGAGTAGGTGGAACTGGATGCAGTGGGACCTGGGACAGGAGCTAAATTCCTTTCTGCTGTGCCTATGGAGGCCCATCTGTTCTCTGTATTGATGCCCATGTTACTGGAGATCAGTGAATGGCTACAGTCAGTCAGAGAGATTGGCCACACATTGACAAGGGCAAGGATTGCATCTGTCCAGCCATCTGGCATGTTCAAAGCAGGGTCCCCCATCCTCAGTCACCCAGGCCTGAATGTCAAACACCTTTTCATCGTGAATACACGCAGTTGGGCTTTATCAGCCAGATGTTCAAATAAGCTGAGATGTCTGGCTCATTTGGGCTAACAACTCCCCATCCTCACTTTGATTGCCTGGACAACCTCAGCACAAAAACCACATGAAAGCTATTTTATGTGGGCAGACCCTTTTGCCAACCAGAGTCCTCAAGGGCCACACACAGGTGATGACATCCAGTGAAATCTTCCATGCAGAGCAGCCAAAATTGTCCTGAGCTGTTTTTTTTTCCTGCTTACCTTTTTGTTTTGTAAAAGTCTTCTTGCATAGCTGTTGTCTGGAAATGTACTTCATCAGGAACAGGTCTGGTTGCTGTATCTTCTCTGCTTATGTCCATTTGTGTCCAAAACACAGCACTGGAGAGGATACTGCTTCAGCAGATACTGTTCTGGTCATGGCAGCACCCACTGTCTTGGGTGTTGGCAAGTGAAAAAGAATGAATGTCCTGCTGGATCATCCCTGGCTTTTAGGCCTGCTTTCAAACTGGGTGGCTTTGTCCAGCTGAGGAGCTACGTGGTCCATCATGTTCTTCCCTCATCTTTGGCCATGGCAGAGACACAAGGAAAGGTTACAGGAGGAGTAAATCCTGTGCTCTCAGTGCATTGCCGTTGACTTCAGATTTGGTCATGTCTACAAGACATGCCCAAAGTCAGCTTCAGCGGTTCAATGTGCTGGATCTCTCTCTCAGTGGTAGGTGGTATGAGGCAGCAGATGAGGATGGCAGCTCCAGTAAACACCATTACCCTGCTTGTTTATTCTTGATGCCATTTGAGTTGTCAGGTACTTTAGAGAAAAGGACTTATAAGGGGTCCTGGAAAATTTGAGGTGGAAATTCAGGCCATCAGAACACATTAGAGAACCTGGAGAAGCAGCTTTCTGAAGAGCTGGACAAGTGGTGCAAGAAATACCAGCAGTTAAACTTGTGAAGGTTTTTGAATTGGAGGCCAAATTGACGTGGGTTTTGCTCATCAGAAGTGTTAGGGGTGTAAGAAATCTCTTTGCGGGCATTGTTTTGATGTAGGCTTTCACACAGGGCTAAGATCTGACTGCCATCACTTGCTTAAAGATTTCCAGCACTCCTGAAGCTGCTGACCTGATAGAAACTCAGTACTGAGGAATAACAGTGATAGGTCTTGATGGCGATGGGTTTGACGAGCTGTCTGATGATCCACTCCTCCACACTGCTACAAGTCATGAGAAATGTTGGATTTTCAAGTAGGATTTTTAGTCTACACACAATGGCATCAAGGGACATCCCTGCCAAGATCACAGCCCTTTTCACCTGATTCACAAGCTCAGGGATGAGCTTCTGTCATTTGTTGCCTCTCAATCCCTGAGGAGCCCCAGACCGAATTATGACCACCAAAAACCTGTGTATGTTCAGGATGGAGCCTTTCAGAGGGATGGATTAGATTTACAGCGGAACCTCCTCTAATGGAAGATCTGACTCAAATTCCTGGAGGATACCTGAGCCTTAATTTTCAGGGCTCTTCATTTTCCTGCCCCCATTCCCACCTGAGTGTGCCAGCCCCTCTTAGCCGTGTCTCTGAGACTTTTGGGCCATCGTAATTTTCAGACGTGGCAAGTACGCAGGCGGTGGAGTGCTGAAGCAGCAGCGCGGCGGCGCAAAGGGTTCTGCAATTACACCTCTGATACAAATGCATCCATACATGCGGGGCCATTGGTATGCGCATATTTATCTTTGCATCCACATCAGCAGCAAGACATATTTACCGTTTAGATATGCACATATATTGTAAAAATACCCTTTGCCAATAGCAGTGTATATCTTGTAAGTGACGTTTCCAGCGCTCCTCATGATTTCCAAGACACCGTCGCTCTTCAGAACTAGAGTTTGTGGCTGTTTGTTTATTTTTATTTCCTTCCTCCCAGTCTCAATTTTATGGCCAGGTTTGTTAAGTTTCAATAAAATATCAGTTAAGTTTATGGCATTTTTATTTGTTATTGTTGTTATAATTTTCTTATGGTAGGGGAAGGTGGGATGAAATGTTGCTCTGCTGGGGGCAGAGTGATAGCAGTGCCATGCCAGGTGCTCAGGGATTCCAGAGTTCTTTTCCTAGCTTTGCCACTGATTATTTCTGTGATCTCAAAGGTTTCTGCTCACCTGAAAAGAACAGGAGAATATTCTCTGCTTCTTGTCAGCAGTAGCTGCAGAGTCTTGGTTCTCAGCCAGTGCAGGAGTACAAAGCTGCGTTACCACCCTGTGCTTTTATTCAGGTGGTCAAAGCAATCACTCAGAAAATGGGGTCGAAGCATCTTTATGTGTGTGAAATATGCCTGTCTTCATGCTTAAAGGTGAGCACTGTCAGGGTGGGCTGTCCTCAGTCTGCCAGCTCATTTCCCTAGGTTTTTTGCCTTTAAAATAGCAAGTAACCTGAGAGGTTGGAAAGTGACAGAAGCCCTTTGCCAGCTGAGCAGAGGAGGCTATGGTTACAGCTGCCTTCTGACTAGTCCCCGTTATTTTACGCAGTGCTGTGGGATTGCTCTCTGGAACAGGTTGGGCAGGGTTGACAGTGAGCACAGACAATGAGCTATTCCTGGCTTCACTCTTTTCAGGCACTGGTGGGAGGGTCCTGATCCAAGACTCACTGTGCTCAAAATGAATCTTTCTCTTGACTGTCTTGGGCGTTGTATCTGGCAGCAATGTTTCTGTTTTCCTGCAATTCTGAGAATTGCCAGCACCTGACAAAAGAGCCAGTCACCAAGAGAGCAGCAGAGAATTTAGTGAACATGAAGTCTCCAGCATAGACCTCCCACCTGCTCCCTTACCTTTCTCAGAGGTGGCTTTCTTTAGAAGAGCCTTCCTGGTCCACATCTGGGGCAGAGCTGGGATCTGTCCAGTGTGGTTTTTCCCTCTCCAGCAAGGGGAGGGGAATTGCCAGGCATTTCTCAGAGTGTACGCATGAGCCATAGTTGGGCAATTCCACCAGGACTGTGGTTGCCAGTCTTCCAAGCTGGAGGTGGCAATGTAGATGATGAGAGTATATTTGGGACTGGAGCTGAAAGCATAGCTGACCTGGGCCCCTGAAGTCTCTCCTTTCCAAGGCTAATGTCATGTATATAACCAAACCTTGCACGTTGAGCTGTCTCACACTTAAAGCGCTGATCTGCACGATAAGTTCTTAAATAATCCCATAAAACCTTTTTATTTATTTTTAACCCCCTTGCCTCCTTCCCTGCCTTCCAGTTACATGATGGGTTTGTTTCTCCCATTCAGTGGTTGAGGAGGTGCTCAAATATCTTGAAGCTGGAAGCAGAAAACCTTGTTTCTGCCAAGGCGGGATTTTTTCTTTTCATTTGTGTTTTTTTAATCCTGATCCCACCCAGTTGTCTTCACCAGTTATCATTTCTTAGCGTAACATTGGCGACTGGTGCATGCAGCAGGGAATTTGCTTACAGAGCTCGTTCCTCTGGGGCAGCTGGCCCAGGAGAGCCGTGACACCCTTGTGTTCTCTCATGGTCCATCACAATGAAAGATACTTGCCAGTGTGGTGGGCACTGGGAGTCTAGCCCAGGTGCCTTCATATTTTTGCGAGTCTTTGCTCCTGGTGTGCTGCAGTTCCCACCAGTGATGAGTTCCTACTGTCCTGAAGGCAAACCCCACACACCACTTCCTTGCAGAGCTCGCTGCGGGTCAGCCGGAGCGCCAGCCGTGGAACGGGATGGGGTCTGGATGTGCTCACCCCACAGAGAGCAGCACAGAGTAGAATTACCCACCCTGGTCTGAGCTTCTCAGCGTGGACTTGGTTCACCCGCTGCAAAGGCTTCAGCTCTCGACAGTGAAGCTTGTCTGGGTAATTCTGTTCTCCAGTGCAGTCTGCTGGGTGGACACCTCCAACAACCGAGATTTTTCAAAGCTGCCTGAAGGATTTTGATGCCCTGGAATGCAGGCAAAGGGCTGTCCGAGTCCTCCAGGCTGTACTTTGTTTGTCTCAGTCAAAAGCATGAAGAATCCCTCCTCCAGCTGAGGAGCTGTTGAAGAATGTTCTTGGCATCGAGCTGTAACAACATGTGGCTTTGAATAACCTCAAGAGTGCATCCTTTTTTTTGCTTGCTCTGTTCTTCATACTACTAACCTGACTGTGTGTTTTGTTTTTGTGGTTGCTTTGCATGTTGTTCCTTCCTCTTGGCTGAGAGTCATGGGGTGGATCTTTTTCCTTTCTGTGATTCAGGTGCCTCACTCTTTCCTTTCCAGGTTCTTCCAGTTCTTTTAACATGTCAAACTCTGGAGATTTGTTCATGAGCGTGCAGTCTCTCAATGGGGATTCTTACCAAGGGGCCCAGGTTGGAGCCAACGTGCAGTCACAGGTAGGGACCCATCCGATGTACTGCCAGTGAATGCATTAGTGTTGGAGGAGCCTTTGATTGTATTGGCACTTCTCCCTCCCGTCTGAAAAGAGCAAATCTCAACCAGCACAAACAAACCAACCAACACTTTAAAAAGGCAAACCAAGCCGAAAAACCAACCGACCTAAAAAAGCAACAGCAACAACCACCAAAAAAAAAAAAACAAACCAAAAAACAATCCAAAAGAAACTAAAACCAAACGCCCAACCAAACCAACAACCATGGTCTTGAGGAGACTTGCCCACACTTTGTGAATGCATTTGGCTCTGGCTTGATAGTCATACTAGGAGGAAAGAAGGTGTAGGAGAATAGGCACAAAGTCAAACAAAAACAGCTGAGGTTTAGGTTCTGCTTGCTTTATTCTTCCAAGGGAAGGGGCCAGATGTTTGGACTGGTGTCTCGTTTTACAAGGCTTCCACTTACTCCTTTGATGCCAAACCAGGTATCTGCTGAAAGGCAATATATGTTCAAATACATAGCTAAATTTTTTTAATTTATTTTTTAATAATTAAAAGTCACCCTTCACCATCTCCCCACCTCCCCAAAACACAGGCATTCACACCACCCATGTACACACCAACAGGAGAGAACAAGGGAGCTTGGAGTAGCATTGCTGAAATGTCAACCCGTGCCTGGGGCAAAAAGAAAGAATTTAAAGTAGCCAGGATCTCACTCAGATCTCCCACCTCCCATCCGATGTCCAGATGTGCCACGAGTCCCTTCTCTGGCATCTAGGGCTCTGTTCTGTGTTGAGAGATGACAGCCACTCAAACACTTCTGCATTGGACAAGGAGAGCTCACTAAAGCCAAGACTGCTCCCTGACGGTGCTGGACATGGAGCACGCATGTCATCTGTGGGCAATGAGACATGCTCACCACATTTACCACTGCTGGGGTTGGGCTGGGGAGGTGAAGGGAGAGGAACAGGGCACCTGGAGGAGAGCTGCTTGTGCCTTTACCATGGTAGGTATATTTCCTCTCTGGGCCTTCTACAGTGAAGGCACTCCGCCAACTCCAAGGATGTCGTTCCACTGCTGTGAGCTTCCCAGTGCTTGGGGTCAGGGGTGGAAGGGTGTAGGGGTAGGAACTTGAGCATGATGGTGGAGCTGGCCACAACAGTGTGTTCCGGGAGATCCCACCCCACACTTGCCATGCTGTTCTCCGTCTCCACTCTTTCTCTACAGACTTGGGACCAAGGAGAGTATGACAGGGCCACCAGGGCAGGCAAGGGATGGTGAGGGAGGCAGGAGCAGTCCTCTGGCTCGTCTCTCTCCACAAGACCAACTGTGGCTCTTTTTTATCCCTCTTTGAATATATGCCTTTGTTTTTATTGTGATGATTATCATGATTACTATTACTGTTTGTTTGGTTTTATCTTGCCAAAGATAAATGGAAGCAGCTTTGGCCACTAAGCTTTCATTCACTCTAATCTGTGTCTTTGTTGTCGTTGGTCTGTTTAGGTGGATACCCTTCGCCATGTTATCAGCCAGACAGGAGGATACAGTGACGGACTCGCGGCAAGTCAGATGTATAGTCCGCAGGGCATCAGTGTAAGAAAAAAAATAGGGTTGGGTTCTTGTTTTTTGGGGTTTTTTTTTCCTTGTTCTCTCTCACTACCAATTATTTCAAAGCCATAGGGCTCAGAATGCCACTTAGTAGGACTTGTCTTTGCTTTTACGGTCACCTAGTTTATTGCTTCTGTATCGGTCACGCCAGCGGCAGAGCTTTGCCCACAAAAAAAGTGGCGCCGGGGCAGGCTCTGTGCAGGCAGCTGGCGTCTAGGACTGTCAGAGCCGATCAGCGTTCGCCTGGCACCTGCGGCCACACGCGCTCGGCCGAGAGGAGCTGCTAAACAGGTGACACCTCGTGAAACCACGGTGGGGAATGTCACCGCGAACGCCCTGGTACAGAGGTGGCTCCACGCAGAGGCCAGTGGCACCATCCCGGAGCAACCATCTAAAAATAGCCTATCCCTTGGCCGGCATCCGAAAGCGCGGTGGCGATGGGGTTGGCGGCAATATCGGTCGCAAATAAAAGGAGAAAAAAACCCCACAGAGCCAACCAACGTCAACCCAAGAAAACCTCGCCCAACCGGGCTGGGGGAGGATGCGAGGGGGAGGGCGGTCTCTGGAGCATCTTCTCCTTGTTCTTGGGTGCGCTGGCGGGTTCTGACTAGCATGAAAATTCGTAGCGACAAGCTGTGTCGCACAGGGGGAAATCGATCAGACACACACAAGGAGAACCCAGTGTAGATTCGGGACAGCAATCCAACTTCATTTCTCAGATCAATCGTCCACTATCTCAGTGGTGGTGACAGCAAGCTGGGAGAGGAGGGCAGCCTGGAAAAGGAGGCTGTGAGTGCCGAGTGGGTGGTGTCCGGGGTGGCACAGAGGAGGGGGCAACTGGCCCTGGACATGACAGGCTGCCACAGTCCCCGGCGAGGAGGCTGAAGGTTTGAAATGGGGTGGTCTTGAGCTGGGCCGGCAGGTGATGGTCCTTCAGGTGGAATTGTTGTCCTGCAGCCAAGACCCCCAGTGTGGTGCACCGTCCAGTCCCATCACCCTCCCAGCCAAGCTTTTGTGCCATTTGTCACCTGGCATGTGACCATCTTTGGGCCATCATTTTGCGATGGCCACCACCAGTGTGGGGAGAGGGTGCAGGGAGAGGGGTGCAGTGGGATGGGAAGCTGTGCTCCCCTCTCCTGCGGGCACCAGGGCTTAGTGGGCGGCCTGACGTCAGGAGGCAGAGGCAGGGAGGATTTGTGAAGTAATGTATTTGAACATGTGCAGATAATTATGTCTCATTACATAAGCCCCTTGCAAAAACAGCGCTTGGAAATGCCACATGAAAGAGCCTATCGTTCCGCATTAATTTCTCCGTGCGCTGAATTTATTCCCTTTCTGGCTTTTTAATACTTGGAGAGTAAATGAATCGCAGGCTGATCATGATAAGAGATGATACTTTTGTATAAATTAAAATACCCCCAAGGAAAGAGGCTGAGCTGATTACAGTTGCAGTTGGCTTGGAAAATAACAGTGGCCTGGGTTAAGCCAAAATTTGGTGGGGGTGGGAGAGTTGCTGCCAAGGGATTACAAGGCAGGGAGGGGACAGGAAGGGAGAGGATAAGAAAGAGATAGTGGAACTTCAAAAGTGTAATAGGACGAGAAGAGCTGGACTGGTGTTTCTGGCTGTGGTAATGGGAGAACCTGTGTTCCCATGAGCAGCACTGGGAACTGGTGAACTGAGTGTGGCAGGGGCTCTGTGGTCCCCTCTGTGCTTTCCAAACAGGGAGCTGGCATGTTCGATGCCTGATGTCTCCTCAGGCTGGTTTCCAGGGAGGGCTGGAGCCCAAACTGGCCCACGTTGGATGTTGTTAAGAGGTGGGCTGTGTGGCAAAGGGTTTATGGCACAGGTTTCTGGGTAACTCCTCATTGCCCCATAAAGCTGTTGTAGCATGGGGAATGAGGCAGGGAGCTGAGCAGATAGTTTAGGAAGCTTCTTTTGGGTTGTCTCTCTGTCCGCAAATGTTTTGTTTCCCCTGTGTCCTGGGCAGCATGCTCCCGTCTAGAGCTTTTATTGTCACTTAATTTCTTCCTACCCAGCGAGGTCCCCTGGTGGATCCCAGTTTGCCCACCCTGAAGTGTGGCTGCCCTCTTGGAGGCATTTGTCCTGGACAGGGTCCTGGGAAACTCCTCAGTGCAGTCAGGGTGGTTGTCTCGTGGCAGGCAGGGCTTCCCTGACTCTCCCTGAACCCTTTAATGCCAGGGAAGGGCAGTGCAATGCGGAGGAAAGCTGATTGTGACACAGAAAGCTGCCGTCCCCGCATCACCCGAGCATCCCCGTGAGCTGCTGGAAGGAGATGAGCAGAAACCTAGTCAAGAGCCCTGTCACAATGATGTCTGCACAGGGCTGAGGTTAAGTCATCCCCAGAGCCCATCAGCGCCAGGAAGTCAGCGGCAGGTTGCCCGGCTCCACTGCTGGAAACCTTGGCAAGGGACACAACACTCAGGGTTTGCCTTCCTTGATGGAGGATGAATTTTTAAATGCGTGTAAGTTGTGACAGCTGAGAAGAGGAATCTACCCAAAGCCCAGCTCCCTCCGTGGCTCTGCTGCTCAGCGGCTGACAGGCCACTCCGCAGGGCACAAAGGGCCGGAGCTGGTTCTGCATCATTAGCAGGATAATGGGCAATGTCCCAGCCATTGCCATCCCTGTGACTCACAGGGATGGTTGAGGCAGAGGGAGAACAGATTCCTTCTCCACAGGTGGAGACAGCATTTGTCCCAGCAAGGGACGGGGTTGCTCGTGGTGATGGAGGGGTGGTAGAGGCAGGGGCTGTCTGGAGGATACCCAGCCTTGGGTCACACTAAGAGGAAAGAGAAACCCCCTACCTGAAACTAGGAGGTGTTGGGGCCTGAGGCAGCCCTGCTGGCAGACTTCGAGGTTGTAGGGTTTTGCACCATTAAATGAGAGTTGTTAAGTGTCTGGGCTCTCTGGACAGTGTTTCTTGTGGGAGTCCACCTGTGTACCCTGAGTCTAGGGATTTCAAAGCATTTAGAAGCTCAGGTTCTGTTGGGTTCCAATACAAGTTGGATCTTTATTGCCATAGTCCTCTGGAAGGTTCCACCCTGAAACATTGCCCTTCTTGCTGCTGCCCCGTGGCTGTAAATCCACAAAGTGTTCTAGTTCCCTCACATGGTAGTGAATGATTGTAGTTATCTTAAAGAAAAGCCCTTTCAGAAATTTCTTTTTGGACTTCATTTAGTTTATAGATCGTTTAAAAGTCTAAAATGAGGGACTGTTTTTAAAGTTCATCAGAGTGTGAGGGTTTTGGTTTAAAACCACTGCTGTGCAGAGCTGTGCCTCTTTACAAAGCAGTGTGTGTGACAGGGATGGTGGTGGCTAGTGGCAGAGTGTGGTGGGGAGTTTTAGTTCCACTCTTGTCAGCAAGGATCACCAGGCAGTGATCCTTGGATCACTGTAGATACCTGTAGGAACTGAGAGCTCCTCACTTGGGCTCACACCTTTTGCTTTAAGAATCTGAGCCTTGGGAAGAAAGCTGTTGCTCTGTTCCTTAGCAAACTGTGTTTTGCCATCATAGTTAAGCTATGGTTCATGGTCATAACCAACAGCTAGGGTATGGAAATTGGTCTGGCAGGGCTTCAGAGCCCAAGCTGTATCCATCAGGAATGCCTTGGTGTGTTCTGATGACCAGGGATGCCTGGCTGTGACCCTTGGAAAGGGATGTTTAGACAAGGCTGGATGCTCTGGTAGTGTAGTAAGACCTTCAGTGCATATTGTAATGAGGCCCTGATACAAACTCTTAAAAGCTCAGATCTCTGAAACCTCTTATAGGCTGCTCTATCTGTCAGACTTGACAGTATCTGGTGTGTTTGGAGGCTGACCTGACACTCTGTGCCATAGATGGTGGGACAGGGATTTGGTCACAGAAGGTGGGATGCCGCGACAGCCTCCATGCGAAGCAGAAGGCGCCTTTAAAAATTGGCAGGAAGTCATCTCCCAGCCCCATGTAGGAGGCCTGGGCAGGGAGCCAGCCAGACTTGCTGGAGGTTACAAAAATGCTGAGACCTGTGGAAATGGGCACCAAAACCAGTTGCTTCAGCAATCCATCACTGGGGCTCCAGGCTTGGACAGTCACCAAAGCCTTGCCGGTTCTTTGGCACCAAAACGGGACATCTGAGGAGATGTCTTGGAGACCATTGCTCTGTCTTTCGCTTCTGCCCCTCCTGAGGAAGTCGAAGTCACAGCTGTTGCAGACGCTCCTCAGAGGATCTGCAAGGAGCAGCAGCCTCCTCAGAAGACCCCCTTGTCTTTGAGGGAGATTCCAAGCGATTTGCTACACTCAGGTCCCTTTTCTTCAAAAAGGGGCTGAGCTGTCTGTGTGGAATTGGGTGCATCATGTGTGTGGCTGGGTCCATGCAGCAATGGAGTGAACTCCTTTGAGTGAGTGGGGATGGTGCCTGCCTGCCGTCTGCCTGTGGAAGGAGCTGGCCTCCTTATAGAGGGTTTGTCCATACCAGCATCCTCTTGACTTCCCACTGGATGCGACCAAGGTGGTGTTCAGCCACACAAACACATGCAACACAGGAAGGCTGATTCCTAGACTGGAGTACCGTGGGGCTTCCCAGCATTTTGGGGAGAAGGGTGCTAAACACTGAGGTACTGCAGTCACTACCTGCAAGACACTCTCCCTCTCGCTCCTTCCAACCGTGACTGGCGTGCAAAAGCCTCACTAAAAATAGTTGAGCACAATAGGGACGGAGCCCTGCTCCACACAGCCCCCTCTGCTCTCCCCCCTCCTGCTCTCCGTAATGACCCTGCAAACACTAAATGGCATCTGAGTGCATTAAGCAGCAAACTCTCCAGTGACATAGCAATTACGGCTCTGAAATAGATTTGGTGCGTCACGGAAGATAAGGGTTTTGAAAGTTTCTGTTGTGATTATAGCTTGTAACTCCAACAAATAACAGGCTTGGTAATAAGAGGCTGCCAGCACAGCTATTGTGGTTCTCTCTCACTGATGGCACGTAAATTGCTATTAATGTCCTAAGTGTACTTGAATATGCCAGTCTCGGGGCGGTGGAGTTGGCTCTGTGTCTCTCTTTACGCGGCCTGTCATTGTCGGGCTGATAATCTACAGTAATTGCTGCCTCTTGCAGCGGTCCAAGACGTGTAAGGGTGGATATTGCATCTCAGGGAGCACAGGGATGGTGGGTTGGGGCCCGGGTGTGGGTGGAAGCTGGTGGGGGCAGTGAGCATGGGGACTCTGCAGGCAAGGGGTACACGGGGCTGGTAATGCTCATGCATAGTCTAGTTTCACACTTGCACCCAAGGTGGAGTGGGGTTTGCTAACCTGCTGGAGTGGGACAGCCACGGCTGCCAACTGGAGCTTGGGCAGCAGTTGGGAGGGATTAATTAGCCAAGCACTGAATCAATGTCACAGTGAGCAGAGGAGGTTGGGTGTGACATCTGCTCCTCTCCAAAGGGGATGGCAGCCACAGAGGAGCAGCTTCTGTGTGCCGCTGGCTCCTGCCTGCGGCAGCCAGGACCCTCCAGTAACTCTGCTTTTGAGAGGCTGGAAAATTTGGCTCTGCACCTGTTTTTTAGAAGAAGAAACAAGTTGTCTGCCATGCTTTGATGTACAAACCCTCCGGTGGGATATGGTGGTGGCACCTCTGTTGCCCTGTGGCTTGGCTTCTCTCGAGGAGGTGGAGACATGGAGCCATTCTGGGGGACACAGCACAGCTCAGCAGTCCCTTGGGACCCCTTGCTTGTTCGACATGTTTGTAGAACTTGGGTTCAGATAACACCCAGGCTGGGGTCTCTAGAGTGAGATGTTTGCTCTTTTCCTCTTTCCATATGAGGAAGGGTCATATTTCGGGGTAAAAAAAAAACCAAGCAGCCATTAAGGGGTGGATTTCCATGAGCACTTGCAGTTTATCCGAACCCCTGTTTCCAACAGAATTGTTTCTGGCCCCATCCCCATGGATGGGGTGGGAGCAGGGGAGCCAGATGGGAAATCTTTCCTTCCTACATTGGTTCCTGCTGAGGGAGGAATGGGGGCTCTGAGGTGGATGGCTGGCCTGGGTAGCGCCATGCCTGCCATGCCTGCCATGCCTTTGGGTGACTGACATATCCATGTCTCCCTTCCTGCAGGCTAATGGAGGTTGGCAAGACGCTACTACCCCATCGTCGGTGACCTCCCCCACAGAAGGCCCTGGCAGCGTTCACTCTGATACCTCCAACTGATCTCCCAGCAAATTGCATCCCTGGCTGAGCCGGCCCCGGCGGGGGCAGGAGGGGAGGGGGCCTCTCCTAACACCGCAGCAGTCAGACTGGAGGTGAACCCAATCAGCACACACAAGAAGACTCCTTCTCTTCTCTTCTCTTCGTCGGGATGCTTTTTTCAGCCAATCTGGACACTTCTTTATACTCTCTTCCCTTTCTTTTCTGGGTAGAAGCCGCTCCCCACCTCCCCACCACCGCCACAACACCACTTCCTTCCCCTCACCCCTTCCCACCGAAGGATATATCAACAGGTAGAAGGATTTTAAGGAGGAAAAACAAAAATCCACCACCACCACCACACAAACCACCCCCCGAGCAGTGTACAGCCTCATGCTCGGTGTCTTTCTGAGGAGCCACGAACGTACCTCAGTCACGTCTTGCTCCCTCACTGGCAGGCAGCCCCCATCGCCCCCCTGTCTCTCATGCTACCTCTCCATAGGGAATTGCCACCGCAGGCCTGCTGCCACCTCGTCTCTGCTGGCCCTGGCATCGTCTCCCGTGCCCAGCCCTGCCTTGGTGAGCTGTCCCTTGGGCGCCGCGGTGACGGGGTGGGTGGGCACAGCCCCCGGTGCATGTAGAAGGAGCCAGTGTGCTCCCCTTCATTTCCAGTAGGTACCGGCACATTCCCAGCCCTGGAAAAACTGCCAGCAGTTCCTGGTCCCTGCCCTGCTCTCCCACACATCCTGCTGGCTGCTGTGAGCTGGATGAGCCATGAAACCCTACCGCCCTCCCTGCCAGTTGTTGGAAGGGAGAAGAGGAGGGAAGGAAAGGAGACAGACACGGGTGAGAAATGGCCATCACTGATAATTAGGTGTGTGGGATCAGACACGAATGGTCCATGGGACCCCAGCAGTTTTCCCACAGCACCTAGGGAGGCTGGTGGTGGACTTTTCCTGGTGAGGAGAGTGTCGTGGGGTGTTGACTCATGTTTTCTGGGAGAGTGCCATGGTATGGGAGAGGAGGAGGTGAGTTCCCCAGTGCAAGCAGGATCCGCAGAGGTTCGTGCCACCCTCTGCATTCCCAAAGCCCTGCTGAGCTGGCAGCGAGGGACAGGTAGCGAGATCCCAAAGGCTGGATGTGGTGGGTTGAGCGTGTTGGATGCTTTTGGTGACAATGGCACAGGTTTGCTTGAGGGTGAAGCCCTCAAGGACAGGTGGGTGCTTGCCTTGGGGATGTTTTTCTGCTGAAGGTGCTGGTTTTATCCCAAGGGTTACTCTGAACAGTGGCCACAGGAGAAATCACGGGATTTTCTGCCTAGCTTTTCTAGTCCACTGTTTGGACAAGCCATGGGGGCTGGTAAGCAAGGCTTCATCCTGCTGAAACACCCCTTCGGGTCACTGATGCTGGGAGGACATGACTTTCATGGAAAAGCAGGGAGAGGCAGCACCAGTTTCCCTGGGCAGCGGGCTGAGCTTTGTGCCAGGGCGGTACTTTTGGCCTTCAGTTCTTCCAGCGGGCATGAGGAGTCTGAGCCAGCCCGCAGCAAGAGCCTGGGTGTCATGGGGACTGGTGTGGGTGCAGCGTATCTGGCACCTTGTGATGGATCCCAATACCTCTTGGCTGCATCTCATACTTTTGAATGTCCATGCCCACCCTGCTTGTGCTGGTCTTGAGGTGGGAACTGCCAGCACAGAGCTGTGTTAAAACACGAACCATTTTAAGCTAAAGCTGTGCCGAAACAATTTCCACCCTTCTGCTGGAAAGGATAACGGTCCTTGGCCTGCAGGCGCAGCATTGGTGTGCCCACAGCCCTGACACACTGTCACCTTGCAGCGTACGGGCATTATGTGTCCAGCAGTGAGACACTTCCTGCTCCTTTCACATCCATGCCGGGAATAGGGACCCTATGGCAGAGTGGGATGTGACATGCGAGGTCTAGGGCTGCCTCCCAGCTGTGTTAAGAGCACCGAGAAGGTTGTTTGCCCGCAAGGACAGCTGGGAGGTGCTGCCCACCTTCCCCAGCCCTCCACCTTCCCGCTCTCCTCCTCCTTCTCCAGTGGCCTCCTTCAGTGCTGCCTTTTATCTATTTCCAGCTTATTTTACGTGAAACTGTTCTGGCAGAGTGTTTCAGGGACACGGGACTGGGTCGGCTCTGCTCTCTGGAGGAGCAGCAGCAGTGCCGTGCCTGCGGGAATGCCACAGTCCCTCTTGGGAACCAGCTGGGCATGAGCCGAAACCACTTGCTTACTGGAGCCAGCCCATGCTGGCACTGCCTTCCCCTGCCCTGCAGCCGCTGCCCCTCCTGCCTGTCCCCCTGCCCGTGGCACCCCCTGCCCGGGCTGGGCACTCTTTCCTCCACGGTACTTTGCAAATCACCTCCTGGGTTACTCAGTTGGTCCCTCCAGTTTGCGTTGGTGTAGCTGCTTGCTTGCCTTTTTCTTTGCCTTTTTTTTTTTTATTTTTGGGTTTTGTTTCTCCTCCCCATTCTTCCCCTCCCCTATCCAGCCCTGAGTGTTGTGGGTTTTTTTCTTCTTCTTTTTTTATTATTTTTTTTTCTGCCCAGAAAAACCTGACTTCGATACCAAAAAAACAAAACAAAAAAAAAAAAAAAAAAAAACCACAAAAAAAACCACAAACAAAAAAAAACCTGCAGAAACTCAAAAAAAATAAAAATGAAAAAAAAATCACAAAAAAAACTCGACGATTCTTTCAGCTTTATTAACATTTTCCATTGTTTCTTGCGATTTGTGTCTCGTTCTTTGTAGTATTGATGATAACGAACATTTGATAATGAATGTTCTTGTATATTCAGATAAAGGAGAAAAAAAAAACCAAAAACGCAGTCGGAATTTAATAGTGTTTATAATAAAAGAATAAAAAATGACCCTCTTAGCACGCAAAATTGAACAGGGGGAAGGTCCCATCCCTGTTCTTTCTGTGGCAACAAGCGCTTCATTCCTGTATAGTTTATAACATCAAACTACCTACATTCATCTTCCTTTTTTTTGTTTGTTTGTTTTTTCCCATGGTTTGTTTTTTTTTTTTCCATTTTCTCGCATTTGTGAATTAGTTCAAGAATGCTAGAAAAGTGTAGAGTTGTGCACACTCATTTCTTCTTACACAATGTTTAAAAAGTGACAGTAATTCATTTTGTAAAACTTTAAAAAGAAAAAAAAATGGTTGGAATAGTGAGCATTAATAGGTACAGTCTAACACTTTATGTTTCTTAACGTTGAGACCCAGAAATGACCTTTTTATTTTATTTTTTTGGCATTATTTGGGATGGGGGGGAGGGGTGGGGGGGGGGCTTTGATGATGATGCTGAGTTTATTTTGACCTGTCCGAGACGATGGCCTTGCCGCTTCCCCTGCGCTTTTGAGATGTGACCAGAGTGATGTGAAAAGTGATGCTGGGTTTTTTTTGGGGGGGTGTTCCTTTTCTCCCTGCTCCCTTTGACTCCCCCAGCCCCAGAAGATCCTTCTGTGGCTTCTCTAGGGCTGAGCAGTGTTGTTACATCTCTGAAGAGAGACAGAATTCCAAGAGGTTTCCGGGAGGAGATGGGGAGTCAGGTGCTGAAGCCCCGCGGGCCTCTGCGCTGGAGGTTTTGCTGAGCTGCCTGGAAGTGATGAAAGGGTTTGAATCCTCCCCAAAAATGTGTTAAGACACCCGTATGCTCTGCCCTGAATCCCAGTATCCCTCTTGGCCCAAAACTGAGGGATACGAAGCAAGGAAAGTTCCAACCTCTTTCTGCCCGTGGACCTTGCTGCGGATGGGGGTGGATCTCACAGCCTGGCCCCAGCCCCAGCTGAACCAGGGTGCTGAGAAAGATGAGGGACAAGGGACAGGATGTGGCAGCCCCCACCCATGGTGGGACGTGGCCCAAATGCCCCCAAAATACAGCCCAAAATCTCAGTGGCTGTGGCACGAGATTCAAGGAAAAGCGCTAAGTCAGACACCAGTTGGCATCACTTCAGTTTTCCCTTAAAACAATTCCCCTGCTCCTCCCAAAAAACCTGAGCTTTTCACATCACTGAATGGTTTAGGGTTTGGGGTGTTACTTTTAATCCCAAGGTTTCCTGGAGTCCTTTTTTTTTTGTACACCTTTATTATTATTATTATTTTATTATTATTAAGACAATGTAAATCAGACATTGCCTGGGGGGTTGGTTTTGTCGGTTTGCTTTTTTTGTTCTTGCAAAGCCCTTTCTATCCCTTGTAAAGATGATCCAGTTCGGAGTTGCGTTTATTTACTAATTTTTACCCCAACTTTTTTTTTTTTTTTTTTTTTTTTTTTTTTTTTTTTTTTTTGTCTCTTCCTAATGGATTCCAAATATTAAAAAAAAAAAAAAAGAAAAACCCAGAAAAAAAATTAAAAAAAAAAAAAAGACTCTCCGTTCCGACCTGGTTTTGAAACTTTAAGCTTTTCTGCTTCTGTAAAGAGAAAAAAAAGGCCTCTGTCTTTCTGATCCCAATTGAGACTTTTATGTTCTATGACGATACTAACAAGGTGTAGGTTTTACAGTTTCCTGATTTGTACTGGTAATGCATATTCCAAATAAATAGTTTCTTTTGTTGCAAAAAAAAAAAAAATTCAAAAAAAAAAACCCTGAAACCAAACCTGGTGTATTTTTTGGGAGACAAAAGAGGAAAACAAGATACAATGGGAGCCTTCTCCATGGGGTGCAGGGGGCAGGAAGGTTTTGGGACGCAGTGGGGGAGTGAGCAAAGGTAATAAATACCTTGATGCTGGGTCCTGCTCCTGGTGGCGTGAGTGTGGGAGCTGGAGGGATGTGATTTGGGATGCTGCCTGAGGCACAGCATCCCTAATGCCTCCCACTGTGCCTCACTTTCCCTGGGCAGGACGAGGCAAGTGCTCCTGGACACGCAGATTTTTCCATGCGAAAAAAAAAAACCCAAAACATTTTCAGTCTTTCATTTTCATTGCTGGTTCACTTCTTTGTTGGACTTGCTAGTGCACTTCTTTCCGGAAAAAAAAAGCTTGAATGGGGATTCTCCTTATCACACCTGGGGCTGGGACAGGGCTGAGGAGCAGGGAGAGGCTTTTTAGCTTCTTGTGTTTTCCAGGGAGGGGTTAGTTTTAAAAAGGAAAAATTCTGAAAATGTTTCTGAGAAAAAAATTATTTTAAAATAATTTGCAATTTAAGAAAAGAGCCCATGCACAGAACAAAAACCAGGACAGCTCTGTCATGTCCCCAGAGATGGAGGTATTAGATGGAAAAGGGGGCAGCTGGAGGGGTTGGCCACAATTCCCCAAGATGGAGGAAGGGAGGGCTGGATCCCTGCCACGAACACCTCTGACACCCCACGGGGACCAGAGTGGATGGAAAGAATCCCCTCGGGAAGCCAGCACAGGGATGCTGCGTCTCGCCTGGAGCTGCCGCCCCGCTCCCCCATGGATTTCTTGTCAATGATTATTCAATCTCCAGCCTGACCTTTCTCTTCTAAATAACACGGCAATATCAGCACGGGCCAGCCTCCAGCCCCGGCTGCAAATTAACTGTATCGCTCTCCAGCAGGAGACCCCAGGAGCTCCCCGGCCGCTGCGCTGCCAGACCGCCCCAGGAATTATCTCCCTCCGCCGGTGCTCTCCTAATACCAGTTTAAATATCATCTTGCTCCCAGCTGTTTCGTTCCAATAAATGCTCATCCCAGCTCCAAACACAGAAATGCTAAGTCTCACCGGGCCCCGGTGAGAGAATGGCCCCAGAAAGGCGGGTGGCAGGTGGTGATGCTGGGAAGGGGGGACGGGATGCCCTTTGAGCTGGGGGGGTCCTGGCACACATCCTTTGGGTGCCAGGGTGGGTTTGAGCATTTGACACCTCTACCAGCTCCAGTGTTTCTCTGCAAAGAAAGATGATTTTAAGGTGGGGAAAGGGCACATGCAGCCCCGCCCAGAGCGTCTGGGGGCAGCTGGAGGGGTTGCAGCATCCTCCCTCCCACTACACCCCCTCTCTGGCCTGATTGTGGCTCAAAGAGAAACCAAACCCACAGGATCCAAACTGGATTGTTTGCCTTTTCCTTGCTATGCCCTTCTCCCTCTCTGCATCCACACCTTTTCCTTCTCCTCCTGCCACTTGCTTACCAATAGGATCTTTTTCCCCCTATTTCCCTGCATTTGGGCAACAAAAAACGTGTGTTTGCTCTCTGCATGGGGGCAAACCCCGAGGGTAGGCTCCTACACTTTTTCCCTTTCACATTGTAATACTTTAGACCAAAAACTGGGCCGGGGGGGGGAAGACATGGCATGCACTGAGCCCCACAGATTGCCACAGCAGAAGTTTCAGAAGGCTTTTGGTGACCAGAAACCAGCAACTTGGTGATGTGTCGGTGCCCTGGGATGCTCCAGGTCCCTCCCAAGCTCCCTGGGGCATGTCCTGACCTGTGCAATGCCTCTGGCAAGTTTTAACCCCCATAGGCAGCTGCTGGTGTCCCCATACTGGGAGCTCCAGCCAAGAGCCACCACCACCATCACTGGGGCAAACAGCGAGGGCTGGCAATGCACACCCTGGTTATTAATAATCCTTCCCAACTAACTGAGGGGTTGGGAGATGTTAAAGTTACAGTTTGCAGTAAAGCCCCGTCCATTTGCTGGAGAATTTAATATACGGCCGAAGTTTTGCCTATAAAAGGTGAGGGTTATGTTTTCCTCCAGTTCACTGTGAGTTTATAACTTACGACCTCCATAAATGTGAGTGGGTCTCACAAGTCAGCCCATCAGTCTCTGGAGTAATTCTGCTTTGTAGTAAAATACTTTATTGTGCCTTGGATGCAGGCAGCCCCCCCCTGCCTCCTCTGAGGGGTGGGAGGTGGTGGCTGTCCCCATGTCCCTCCTCTGATAGCACCGTGGTGATGGGGTGAAGGGGTGATGCTGCCCATCCTTTGGGCATGGTGGGTGTAGGAGCTTAGAAAATAAAACTAAATCATTAAATTTTAGTAAAATAAAACTACAATGCAATAAAAGAAAACAAAGGCATGAAAGATAAGATAAAAAAAATAAGGTAAGATAAGATAAATTAAGCAAAATAAACCCAAACCAAAATAATAACATAAAATAATAAAATAAATTACCCTGCCCACAGGCATGATCTATTGAGAATGTGTGCTGCACCTTTTAATTATTGCTAATGAGGGAGAGTTGTAATAGCTTTATAGGGAAATCGTGGCATCCTTCTGTGTGCTGCCTGTGCTGGGGGTTGCATGAGAAGAGGGAACCCATGGATAGTGATGTGGAGGGGGGTGCACGGTGCTGGGAGAGGAGGAGGATGTTGAGGAAGGAACCTAGAGGAGGGGGCAGATGGATGGCACAGAGGCAGGGCTGGACCAGGACCAAGCAGAAGAAATATATATCAGAAAACGGGGCGGGGGGGGTGGGGGGGGTGGGGGGTGGAAATTAAAGTGGAATGTCGTCACTGCCCTGCCAGCTTGCCCGTCCTCTGGGCCACCAAAACACTTTCTTCAGCCCCAAAATGAAACCCGGTTGTCCACAGCCATCGCTGGCCCCGGGCAGGGCAGCCGAGGGACGAGGGGAGAGCCCAGCTAATTAAACATGCAAATGAAGGAAGGGGCCGCACGGCTGCTGTCGCCTTCCGAAGGTGCAAATTACAAGAGGGATTTATCGGCAGCTTCTTATCTGGAGGCGAGTCCGAGTCCTCGTCCCTCCGCGTCCCCCTCGCAGGGAGGGCAGCCCCTGCCTGCACGGCTGGGTCAAGCTTGATCTTTCCTCTGCTTGAAGGAAACTCAGAGAAGGGAAAAGGTGACCAGAAAAAAGGATGGGAGAGAAAAAAAGATTATTTTAAAAAAAAAAAGTTTCCGTGATTTTTTGTTGGTTTTCTTTTTTTCCTCCGTTTTTTTTTTTCTTTGTGGGTAAATTATTTTTCAGAAGGAAAGGAGAAAAGAGGCATGCTCAGAAGCAAATACTCACTGAAACAAATCCCACAGGGACTTCCCCTTGCCAGTGGCACCATGAGGCACAAACACTTCAGTCCTGCTCTGTCCATCAATACCCGGGGCTTGGTGGCCCCCAGATATTCAATATACACTTGGAAACACTGCAAAATCCCAGCTGCAACGCACACAGCATGGAGGACAAAGTCAGGAAAGTGGCTTTGGGGTGACCCACACGGGCTGTGTCCAGACAAGATCTCAAGTGAAGTTGATCCCCCCCCCCGACCCTTCCAAAACCACAGATTTTACCCAATTCTCCCGTTTTTTGGAGTGGTTTCGCAGTGGCAGGCGGCGATGGCCGGGACCGTGCCAGCGATTCTCACACTCGCTGACTCAGCTCCAGCACAGCTCCCTTGTCCTGCTGCTAATTAGGCTCCAGCCTCTCATCTCGTTAATAAGCTTCCAGTTCATTTGCATACAAAAAAAAAAAAAAAGAAGAAATAAGAAAGAGTGAAAACAAGCAGCTCGTTTTACCTTCAACATGTGGCTAATGTTTATTAAAATATTTAACCTTTTATTACGGCACAGAAGCATCTGTTCCAGCAGATCCTGCAGCTTCTCCTGCTTGCCAGCCTCTCCCAGCCAGACCACCATGCTGTAGGGGACACCCTGTGGAGGGTCCCCATCAGTGCCCACCAGCACACAGCTATTGCAAAGCCCTGGGGTGATGGGATGATGCTGCGAAATACAGGGAATTTCAGCTCCTGAGATCAGTGTCCATGGTTTGTAGCATTTCCAGAGCCTGGTTGAGTCATTAAGTGGGTAAGTCCCACCAAACATCCTCAAAACTTGTCCTCTGGGCCATGTGCAGTCATTGCACAAAACGCCCCACCCAGCTAAACAAAAAGGGCCATGCTAGTGAGATCCTGCTCCCGCCCGGACCCCTCTCTTATCAAGAGACTCCCCAGTTGAGACCCCTCCTCTCTTACTGAGACCTCCCTCCTACTGAGACTCCCTTCCTGTCAAGATCTCTCCTATTGAGACCCCCCACTCCAGATCCCCTCTCTTATCCAGAAGCCCTCTCCTATTGAGCCCCCTCCTCTCCTATTGAGACCCTGCCTTTCCTTTTGAGACCTTCTCTTATCAAGACCCCCTCTCTTATCAAGACCCTTCCCTTATCAAGAGACCCCTCTTCTACTACCTTGTATCATACTGAGGCCCCCCTCCTACTGAGATTCCTCCTCTCCTATCAAGACCCCTCTCCTATAGAGACCCCTTCTGCTATCAAGAACCCCCTTGCTTACTGAGACCCCCTCCTTTCTTATCAAGACCTTCTCTCCTATTGAGATCACCCTCTCTTAACAAGACCCCCACTCTGGGGCTGCATTTCGGAGTCCAGAACCGCAGGGACAAGCCACGGTGAAGGCGAAGCTGCTGTCCCAGCTGTGGCCACGCAGGTTATTTGATGACAGTTAATTAACCCGGGACTAAGAGGTTTGTGAGGGAAGCAGGGAGTGCTGCCTGAGGCTGGCATAGGAACGGAGGGCTCCCAGCTGCCCTCTGACAAGTGAGGGGCTCCGATAAATTGCCCCCGCTTCCAGCATGGTTGGGCTCATGGAAAGGTCTGCTGTGCTAAAGGGCTGGCAGCTGCACAGCTGTGACCTCTCTGTGAAACACAAGCCATAAATACAATCATCTATATGATGCATTTACATACATACATGTGTATGGATTTGGGTAGAAGGGACCTGGACCTATGAATCCATAGGATTTGTGATCCTGGTGAGGCCAAGCAATGTGTTTCATGCTTGGAAAAATGGGAGGGATAAAACTGGAGGAGCTGCCACCACGAAACTCCTCTGGACACTGAGCCCTCCTGCAGCAGGGGCTGAGTGTGGCCAGTGCCATCAGTGCTGGGGTGCCAACCCCAGTGTCACCCCTCAAAGGCCAGGCTCCCTCCTGCAGGGTGCATGTCACGACAGTGTCAGTGCTCTGCAGTGCTGCTGGCAGTGCAGAATTGTGGGAAGGGGCACAGGGACAAGCCCTGCTGCAGCCTCCAGACAAGGGATTTGATGGAGGGGACACAGTGGACTTGGGAAAGCTGTGGCTGAGCATTTTTGGTCACGCACTCAGAGCAGTGGGGAGAGACAGATACGATCTGCAGCCTCTTTCCCCTTAGTGTGGTTGCTCTGTTCCCCTAATTACAGGCAGTGGTGGTGGCACTGAATGGTGATGGCCCTGTGTGCCCTGGGGAGGCATCTCACTCTGGATAGTCCCAATGCTGCTCTGATGCTTCTGATGGAACTTGGGCACACAACTTGCCTTTGCAGCTCCTCCCCACCAGCTAAAAAGTGTCAGACATCGTGGCCGATGGGTCCCTCGAGGGTCACCTTCAGATTGGTGGCACTTTCCTGCATGGGACAATCCAGCCATGCTATCCCTACTCACCCTTCTATATATGTATCCATGTCTCAAGACACATTTTCCTCCCAACCACAGGAAAAGGCATTGGAGGGGCCACCGTGGCTCACTGAAAAACAAAGTTAATTAACCTTTTTTTTTTTTTTTGCTTGTTAGTGGAGACAGCCTTATTAGAGATATTCGGTGCTAATGACAAGCATGCACTCTGCTCCCATGGAAAACTGCATTGAAATAAATGGATACACTGCTCAGCTGCTACCATGTCTTTAACCAGCACTTCCCTCACATTATACAAATTTAATTGGCTCTAAAGTCCTGCTTGTTTTTCGCTTTTTGACATTTACTGACACCCCTCCCTCCCTTCCTCCTCATTTAGCCCTGGCTCCTTGCTCCCCTCCAGCTCTCCATGGGAAGCTGAATGTGGGGATGACGGGGCTTCCCCTGCTCTTGCTCCCACTCCCCAACACCTCCCCAAGGTGAATTTGGGTCAGTTTAAAGGCTGGTAGCAGAAGTTAAGCTAGGCAGTGATTTCTGCTTGGCTACAGGTGGTTTCTCACCACGGCATGAGAATTCCCTCAAATACCTTCACTCCCAGAGCAAGAAACAATACAAGGACAACACCCTCTCGAGTCTGGGTGTCCCAGAGCCACTGCTAGGAGTTATCCTTATTGATAGAATGTTTTAAACTATTAGGGGGCAGGTTTAGTTTAGATATTAGGAAGAAATTCTTTACTGTGTGGGTGGTGACGCACTGGAACAGGCTGCCCAGAGAAACTCTGTCTGTCCTATCCCTGGAAGGGCTCAAGGCCAGGCTGGATGGGGCTTTGAGCAACCTGGTCTGGTGGAAGGTGTCCCTGTTCACGGCAGGGGGGTTGGAACCAGATTTGAGGTGATCCAGCACAAACCATTCCATGTTTCTATGATACAGCCAGCAGATCCTCAGGCATGGCTCTCCAGGTGAGAGTCCCAGCTCAACACCCTCACATCCTGGGTCTTAGCCTTCAACCCTTGTTATTATAAGCACGTTCCAGCTGCCAGGCAGGGCCTGGAAAATGATGCTTTGCTGGGGAAGGGTCCAAACTCCAACAACCAGACTGGGCACCTCTGAGCAGCTAAGCGCCAACAACAACATCACCTTTGCCTCCTTTCAGAAACCTGAAAGCTTGATGTGCGCTGGAAGGATAAAAAAACCCACCCAGGCCAGGGGCTGGTGAGGAGACTTTGAAGCTGATAGCAGCTGAAGGCTTGTGGGGAGCATCCCGGGAGGCTCCTGCTGCGCTGGGCCAGGTGGAGGGGTGCCCGCAGGCGTACCTGTCCGGGGCGATCAGGGCTCCGGCCTGTCTGCTGCTCGTCCGCTGAAGGTCAACAGGGCTGTCCCTGTCCTCGGGTTCTCTCCAGGCTGTGCAGACGCTGCCTTTTGTTGGGAGGTAATAGCTGCTGTGTGACTGCAGCAATAACTCTTCCTCCCCTCGCCGCGCTTTCTCGGCAGGATGGCTGTGGCCAGGGCTGCTTCTCCAGCAAGATGATGTGTGTGCTCCAGCAGCCTCGCCATTTTCACTTGGCTTTTTCCATCATTCCTGCTGAGGCAGATGCTACCTCATACCACCAGAGAAACAGCGTGGGGAGATACGTTGCTCCCAAGCAGCAGCACAGTGGAAACCGGAGCACCCAGCCAAATGCAAACCAGGATCACACTGGCACTGCTGTGAAGCCAAGGAACAGCCTGTGCCCTGCTGCGACCCCTGAGGGTAAGAATGTCAGGAAAGGGCACTTTGTCCTGTGCCACTGTAGGTGCAGTGCAGTCAGCAAATGGGTGTGCTGGAGCCTGTGCTGTTGGCAGCATCCAAAAGAGCAACCCCACCATGCTGTACCACCTAACCTCTTGTACTGGTAACATAGGAGTCTCATCCAGGTCTTCCCTTCCACTCCTGGTAGGTGCCAATCAGCCCAGGCACGGTATCATCCTGCCCAGGGCACAGGAGGGTACAGACACCCAGAGGGACAAGTTGGTGCTCCCATGACTATGCATTCAAAATCCACCTTCACATCCTGGTTTATTACAGCTGGGCTGCCTCCCTTTGGCTTGGGGGACAGCAGAGACCAGCTACAGATGACACTGCCAGCACGAGCCCTCCCAACACATGCCAGCATAAATCTTCAAAGCCAAAAGAAATCTTTTCCAGGGATTGTGAGATGAACCAGCATTCTCAGCTCAGGCACTGCCTGAACTGCCCCTGATGTGGCACGACAAATTTCTGGCCACAAATCCCCACGGCTGCTGCTACCACCCCTGTGCTGGGCACCTGCATCTCCAGCAGTGGCCCTGACCCTTGGCAGCAGCGGGACGGCCGCTCTCCCTGCCCTTTGATCCTCCCTGCCGCTGACAGCTTCCCCGAGGATGTTTTGTTGGTGGTGTCACCCTTGACCATTAGCTCTTCACGCATGACTATAACGTGACATCTCTGATGCGGTGCCGCCAGCAGCCCGCAACTTCAGGGAGCAATTAAAGCCGAATGAATCACTGCGGGTGAGAGCATCTTTGACTACACGTCTCTATTGCCCTCCCAGCCCAACACCACCCCCTCTTCCCAAACTGCCCCAAAAAACCTTTTTTCCACCTCTTGGGTTGAGGTAATCAGAGGGAGGGGCTGTAGGATGGGCAAGATGGATTTAGGAGCCAGGTCCAGCCCCAGGAGAATGTGAACCATCCCTGGGTATGGGGTTTCAGGGGCATCCCAGCTCTGTCTTAGGGACCATCCCATCCTGGTGGGCTTTATCAAGATATTGCCTGCTCCTGTGCCATTATTATTTTAAGACCAGGGAGGTCAAGGAGCTGGGCTTTTTATGCGATTAGCTGCTGAGATGAAAGTTAATTAGTTTTCAATTTCCATAAAGTACCCCACTGACAGAAGGATTAGTTAAACCTGCTCACGACTGCGGAGGATCACTCAGAAACTGGGAAGGGGTGGAGAAGGGGAGAGGGAGGCAGGTAGCAAGAGGGAGGTTGAAAAGCGGTTCCAAATTGTGTCTCTGAGCTTTGCAGGGGTCAAAAAGGCTGGTGGACTGTGCTGGCAGCCCATAGGAAATATGAAGGGTATAGATACATGATGAGAGAAGTGGAAAAACAAAATCCAGAGATATTTCTGGTGACAGACCCCACAGAAAAGGTGAGTTGCTCTGCCGGGTCTCTGCTGACCTCCTTTTTGTCCCCTGAGCTGAGAGGGGAGGCTGAGTCACCTCACCTGGCAATAGCATTCATGGCAAACACAGCCCCTAAGCTCCGGGGATGGGGCAGTTGTGTTCTGACGCTTTTGTGCATGTCCCCCCCTTCCCAAAACCCCCTCCAAAGTAACACCCCCTCTGTGTGAGCCGGTGCAACCCGGGGGTGCTGCAGATCTGCCACGTGACAGCGATGGAAGTGAATTGCAAATGACATTTCATTAACGGCTTGAATAAAGAAGCTGTTTTCCCCTCTTTTCCGCTATGCCCGAAAGCGACGGTAATCTTTTCGCGCAAAGTGCTCTTCAAACCCCAACTCAACCCAGCCGAGCTGGGGGGCTCTTCTGGGTGGGGGTTTGCCCTCTGTGTCCTCTCCCCATCGGTTCCCGGCTTTTGGGACAGAGCAATGCTCCTTGCAACAAGGGAGGAAAATAGTGGGTGAAAAGGCGTAGACGACCAAGAAGGAATGTCTTTGCTGTGGACCTGGGCAGGAGGATGCCCAAACGCAGGTTTGGGCTCCCAAAACGGAGGAAGACCGTCCCAGCTTGCGAAAAGGTGTTTAATACTTGGAGACAGCCCAGCAAAGCACGGCTGAGAAGCAGCCACGTGCTACCAGGTCACACACCCGGGGTGTCCAGCACAGTTTGATGCAGGAGCCCGAGCGCAGTTGGGGTGGGGACACCGAGGCATCGTCAAGCCCTCCAGGAGCGCCGCATCCCGCGGATGGAGAGGAGAGGAGGGAGCTCGGTGGGAAGCAGGCTGCGGATCCCAGGCTGCGCGTCCCCCGGCGGGGCCGTGCCCGGCTGCCGGGGGCCGGTGGGTGGCGGCGGGGAGGGCGGCAGGGAGGGACGGGGCCGCGGTGCCCTTGGAGAGCGCGGCGCGCAGCTGGGCACGGCGCGGCATCCCCGCCACGGCCCCTTCCCAAGCCAGCTGAGACCCCGGGCGCCCGCTCGGCACGCTGCGGCGGGGGGAGCGCTCCCCCAGCCAGCATCCCACCCACAGCACCCCGCGAACATCCGCAATGGGGGTCCCTAAAGCCACCGGTGTGATTTTTTTCCCCGCTCCACGAGGCTGCAGGGACCCCACTCTGTGACCCACGAGGCCAGGCGGGGCCGGGGCCCCTGTCAGGGTGAGCGGCTCCCGTCCCCGCTCCCACCTTTGATGTTATTCGGCTGGACAGAGGGATGTCTGGGCGAATCATTTTCAACGCTCTTCCATATTCATAATGGGCTAAATATAGGGGAGCAAAGTGGGACCTGGCGGGCAAAGCCCTCCCCGTGGTCAGAGCCGATGACTTCTCCGCCGAGATGAAATGCTGGCGTCAGCCCCGCCGCGGCCCCAGGGGCTCGGGGAACCGAACCCCGCCATCCCCCCGACCACGGCGCGGATGTTGAGGGGTTTTTTTTGGTTTTTGTTTTTCCTTATAGCTCCCGGTGGTCAAATTCAGAATCACGTTTTCAGCCGGTCGACGGAGTCAGCGGAGCAGCCCGGGAGGGGGTCTGCCGTCCCCGGCACCCCCCGCCCTCCCCCCGGTCCTCTTCTTCATTAAGCGAGAAGGTTAATGATTTCAATTAGAGAGAAGGCATGCAGCTAAATGAGTATAAATAAAGCTTTTTCTGAGCCGCGGCAGGGAGTGGGCAGGAAGGGTGTTGGGGAAGCGAGGCTCATGGGACCAGGGTGGGGCTCCCAAAGGAAGATACCCACAGCAGGACAAAGTGTCACCCATCCTGCTGTGCTGGGCCCTTTGCAACCCCGGGCTGATGTGCTTACAAAAATACTAGCAAAGCAGTGACTTTTGCCCCCACACCTCCCCTCCTGCCATTCCCCGGGGAATAAAGTCTCTGTCAGTGGGACCCTGGCTTTTCTCCAGCCCTGGCAGAGCCCCACTTGCTTGCTGGCCCCAGTGGTCCTTAGCCATGCCCGTGGCCAAAGCCATCCTCAGCTTGATTCACACCAAGAAAAAGTACTGTGGAAAGTTAAAACTGTGAGTAACATCAAGTCTGGCAAATAGTATTTGCAATATTACGGATAACTTCTAATAAAGTTTATTCCACAGAAAATCTGCTGTAAAAAGGAGTGTTTGTCGTGAGGGGTGCAAAGGTAAGCCATGGCAAAGCCTCCCATGGAGCTGCCATGGCAGGAACCCAGGAGGCTGCCCATCCTTATCCCCCCTGTGTTGAACACTGCCATCGATTTGCTGGTTCAGCAGCAACTCCCATGCCAGATTTTTACAGCAGGTACTCACAAGCCTTTGACATCAGTTAGGTGTGATGTCTCCTGGGGACAGAGGGAAAGTCCAGGCTGCAGCAAAGTTGTGTGGCTAAGTCCTAGGTAAAGCCACGTTCAGGGGTATGACCATGGGAAGCAGGTTCAACTCCCTCCCCTGCTGTGAGTTTGCAATTCAGTGTGAGACAAGGCGAGAAAAGAAATGGAAAGGGTTTCTGTTCTGGGGGTTGAATTAACATATTTTCGGGCACCTGGTGTTCAAATGCAAACCATGTGCCTTCCAGCACAAAGAGATCAGCTCCTGCACTGGGCTGGCTTAGCAGAAACTTGGAGCTTATCCTTACTGTGAGCAGTTTCACTGAATGCAAAGCAGGAAAGGTACAGAAGGTTATATGTGTGTGTGTCTCCTTCATACCACAGCATAGAAACAGAGGCACAAATGCCCAAATCTGCTAGAAACAACCTGTCAGCCCCTAGAGAGGTTCACTGCAGGTAGGTCTGGTGGTGTCTCAGGGATCCCAGAGCATCTCTAATCCAACGGGCACTCACAGCAGTGGATGGCTCCAGGTTTAGAGGTGAAGAAAACCCTGGATTCACCTCAGCATCAGGGGTGGGAATGGTCTATCAGACTGGCATGGGCCAGGGCTGTGGGATGGCAGCAGCAGGATCATGGTGGTGCTGCTCAGCTGCCACAGTGACAAGTCATGCCCTTGGCGTCCTCCAGGACATTTTCCCCTTGTGAGAGACTCAGCAATATCTTTTCCCTGAAAAAAAAAAAAAAAAAGTATTCTGTGACTCATGGAAAAGGTAAGATAAAGTACAGCCCCCACACTTGAATAGATATGTGGCTATTTTAATAGATGAGGCAATAAATAAAACCTGGTAGAGATTTTTCAAGTTTTCATTCATTTTTGATAGAGAGAAATTACTCCATTTCCTCCATAAATATAAAAAAAGTTCTCACGAGAGAGCTGGGAGCTCCCAGCACAATTTCCAGGTCCTCCCTAAGGCACCCAAAGTGTCTTTGAGGGCTTAGGTGCTAGAAATCAACCACAACAAAGTTTCCAACTGTCTTGCGCAAGGAGAAAGCCAAGCACCCTATAAACTCCAACCCTAGGGGGCTTTTTTTTTTTTAAATTAGGTTGATTCATTTACAGCATGTGGTCTTTAAAATTAAGCATTTTAAGCTGATCCCCTGATTATAGAAAGACTGATCTCAGGAGCACAGGGTGGCCATGCCTGTCTCCTCTTTTAGCTGTCAAACATGGGGAGATCTCGAGTGGCTCAGGGAAAGCAACTCTCCTCTGCTGTGCTGCCAGCAAGAACCTCCTTGGTGCTGGCTGCAGCATGGCAGAGCCTCAAATCTCAGCCCTGGACCTCCAAAATGCCTTTGAGTTCACCTTCGAGATACATTTAGTAACTCGCCTTAATATTGATGCCCTCCACACACATCGCTGTGGAAGGACTCTCGGCCTTGGCCAGCGTAATTATATGTTCAATATTAACGGTCTCCATCCGTCAAAGCTCGCTGGCGCATGCCCATCCTCATCCCGCAGGGCTGGGCGAGCGCTCCACCGTCCCCAAACGGTGCCCTCGGAAAACCCTCTGGAGAAGAAGCCAAGGATGGTTTTGAGAGCACCTTCAAGCATCACAAAGTGCCAGCTTCCCCGTCAGAAAGGCTCGTTTCTCTCGGCTCATTAGCCTTCTCCTGCCTGATGGACCAAGGAAGCACCAAGGTGGCTGCTGGCCTTGGTCAGGCCCAATAAGACCTGACCAAAGAGGATCATGCAGCCAAGGACTTGCAGCCACATCTGACATGGTATCAGGAAGAGACCAGGAGCCATTGTTGGTGCAACATGCTGCACGCTTGAGGCGTCTTTGAGGAGCTGCAGATGGCCCCAGCCACGTAACCCAAATTTATTCCTCTCCAATACCTGCAGCTCCATGAGACCTCACTTCTTTGGACACACACTTGCCAAGTCCATGCAAGGACTGGGTAACGTGGTGTCCACAGAGAGGAGCTCAAGGGCTCTCCCTCCATCATGTGCATGAACCCCTCATGTGACACAGAGCTGTGCCAGTGACCTTGTCCAGGGAAGTCACACCATCACCATCAGCAAATCACAGCCAGCCTAGTGGCATGAGCATTCCTGTTGCCAGGCAGGACCCTCACCCACTGCAGAGGGTCCAGGCAGGCTCGGGGCGATGGCTGCAGCCCCTGGCACAGCAATCTCCATGGGGATGGCAAAGCAAGAAAAAAGGGCTTTTTCTAGTTGATCCTTTATGCTGTTAGGGCCTTTTCCCAGAGGGTAAGCATTAAGTCTGGCTCTTTCCGGGCTGTTATTAAAAGTCAGGGCTAAAATCCCTTCGGGACTGGGGAAGGAAGATAATCCTCACTCCTTCTGACCTTCTTTCCCTCCTCACCTTGCAAGCTTATTGCAACTCCCCAGGAGTAGCTGCTCTATATGATACACTCTGCTTCCTCCAAAAAAAAAAAAAAAAGACATTTTCACCCTGGACCAGCCAGCTCCTCCCCACAGCAGGAGCCAGTTGCCCCCCAAGCACCCCATCACCCACAGGGGCTGAATGGTTATTCCTCATCCTCCTTAAAGAGCAGCTACAGTCAGCTGACAATATGCATTTTAAACCAACTAGAAGGATAAAAAAGGGGCGAAATAAGAGGGGGGGGGGGGTGAAGAAAAGTGCCTTAAACCACCAAACTTCTCTCCTATTCCTCCTCTGCAGAAAAAGCAGCTCAGAGCGGTTTACTCTTCCCTTCTCCATAATCACAGACATGTGTCCTCAAGGCTGAGGAATCGCGTGATGAATTGCAACGGGGCTGGAGGGGGGGGTGCGGGGGGGGAGGTGATGTTTGCCTCTGGTTTTTCAAAAGCCCCCAAACTACGGGGTTTACATCAAGAAAGCGCTGACGCAGCTCTCGTGGTGCGGGGGATGCGGGATGCGGGATGCAGGCATGGGAGAGGAGCCACGCCGGGAAGTGAGAGCTGCGGACCAAGAACCTCCTGCGCTGGGATACGTGCCTATAATGGCAGGCTAATCACTTCTATAGATGTTGATTTAGGGTTGGGAATGTGGCAATCCCAGGGCTGCTGGGCGGGTTGTGCGTGGCTCCAGCTACCTCTAGTGGAAAGCAGGCAGAAGCGGCGCCACGGCCACGTCAGGGGCTTCATCCACTCCGAGGGGCTCCGGCTCCCCCTGCTTGGAAGACATTGCAACATTTAGCTGCGAGAAACACTTCACCCCATCACTCTCAACCCAAACACAGATGTGTGTGAGTAAGTCTAGAAACTGTCGTGGATTTGGGTGGCCTTTCTCTTCCAGAAATGCCAGGACCTGCTTATCCTGTATGGCTGGGCTGGGTGCAGAAGCTCCATGCTGTTTAAGACCCCAGTGAGCTGCTCCCAACAGCCCCAGCATCTTGGTCATCCTCTCACCAGAGCAGCCTGTGATTTTGCAAGACCACAAGCAGGATCAGAGACCCATTTTATCCTGGAGTGACTCATATGTCAGGGCTCTGTGATCTCACTGTAAGGACACTCAGAAAGGCTGGGAGCAGAAGGATGGGCACCTGGAGTGTTCTGTGCCATCACCAGACACTGACACACAATCTCAATTAGCATTGCAACCTGGATATAAATCAGGAAAATCGGCGTTCAGTGGAGGAACCTTCACTGTCATCATTGCAATAAGCAAACATTTGCTGCAAAGGTGAATGGTTGCAAGGAGCTGCCAAAAACATTAGGGATGAGCATGACAAGCTTTCCTCTGCTGACAAAGTGCTTCTATGGCATATCTGTGTCCAGGAAAAGGCCCTTTCACTGGATTTTCTGGTTGTAACCCCATGCAGATCAAACCCACTTGTTGTTCCCTTCTAGCCTTGAAAGCGATCATATTTTCCACAAACACTAAAGTGATTTTATTTCAAAAAAGAAAGAAAAGTTACTTACTTGTTTACGTGAATCCAGGAGATGATGCTTTCCAAAAGGTCCCCACATTGACTGCCCTGGACACCAGCAAAGCAGCAAGACGAGGCAGCAGCTACAGTCCAAGCAGAGGCCCCGTGCCTTGGCTCCCCAGCCCCACACAGCTCTGCACCCAGAAATAACTGCTGTACACATGGCCTTTAAAAGTGTATATTAAAAAAATAGAACTATAAAGAAACAGAAACATTTTTATGTACCTCCAGTAAGCTCTGGCTTTGCAACCTTGGGTTTGCCTGAGAGAGACATTTTAAAATAAAGCTGGAGCAGGCAGCTGGGAAGAGTGGCAGCTAGTGGCACCCAAAGCAGAAACCACTTTTTCATGCTCTTCTTTGCACTGTCACCTGAAGGCAAGGGAAGGAGGCCATGCCATCTCCCCCTGGATGCAGAAGTCGCTGAAAACTGTTGCAAAAAGTGGTTAACAAGCTTGAAGTGTTAGGGACAAGTGGGGCTGATGGGAAGGATTAGACATTAATGAGAGCCATCTTCCAAAGCATCCATCACTCCACTTTCATGGGTTTCTTAATGTGTTGGGAACTCTGCCATGGCTGGATTCCTTTTATTTAAAGCAGAGATAAAAAGCTAGAGTGGTATTAATATTAATTAAGAGACAGACATTTGCAAGAAACTTTCTTTACCCCACGTCACACCCAGCTCAGTCCCACTTCAGGGAACAACCAGATTTTTTCCAGAAAGAACTAAATTGTTCCGTAGAATTTATGAGTCTTTGTCACTTCTGCTGTGACTTTTATCCCACAGGGTAGGAAGCGAAGGCTGCACCAGATGAAAGCTGCTCACAACCCAATTCTCTGTCATGGGGCATCTTGCAAATATTTCCATTTTTCTTGAAATTCCCTGTAGAATTTCTGAAATGGGAAAAGAAAAACCCTGTGCGGATGCTGAAATAAGATCTTAATTTTTGAAAAGCAAGAAAATAAATAAGTTGAAGAGAAATGCTGTCCATTTGCACGATTGCCTGGGTAGATGAGGTGAGGGGGAGCTTCAGGCATGGGGTGGGTGCTGCTGGGTGGAGACCTGAGCCCTGCAGCAGTGATGGGGATGCAGCTGGTGGGAGCTCCATGCTGGGGTAGGGTACAGACCATGAGGACACATGCCAGAGGCTTCCCATCGTAAGGAGGTGCTTGGCCCATTGCAAGTCACCCCATGGTTCTCACTGGCCATGAGAGGGTTGATTCCCAATTCCCTCGGAACACCAGGTTTCAGTTGATGGGTATCAAGGTCTCCCAGCCCGGGTCAAAGGCTTCACTTTTAGCTGCTGTTTGTCTCTTTGGGCTTTTGTCAAACTTTGATGTGTGCAAAATGGTCTTCCCAGTCAAATGCACACATCTGGGGCAGCCATCTCTGGGAAGAGAGTGGGTAAACTGAGGAACTGCAGCTGGGAATTTTTAAAATGAAATAACACCCTGGAAGCACATGAGCAGACATGCCGTGCCTGCACCACTGACAACAGATGGGGGACTGCAAGGACAGGAGATGCCCTTCTCCATGAAAGCACCACAAAACCTCCACCACCCTTCCTGATTTTCTGTATCGAGCTTAAAAGAAGCCAGAAAGCAGAAGGCAATGGCTGAGTCTGGCACAGGCTCCTCTCTCTCTGGGTGTCCAGAGGCTGTGGGGTGTCCTCTACAAAACCAGGTTTGCCAAATCTGTGGGCAACCCACGCAAAACCCATCACAGGGGAGAATTAGGCTAGAAAGTGGGTAACATTCTAGTGTCCTCACTCCTGCTTGGTGTGACCCCTCCTGAGAGCCACTGAGGCTGCACGACCCCAAGGGCAGCATGAATCAGCACTGAGAGAGCTCGGCAGCGTGGGTGGCTAAGTCAGAAATGAGTTGTCTCATAATAAAAAGAGAAAGAAAGGCCTAATTAGAGCTAATTAGTTAAGTAAACTAAGGATTTTAGGTGACAAACCTGCTGGATACTGTAAGGCAGAGCTAGTCCCTGTATTGATTAAATGGGCTGGAATAAGGGCTAGGCTGGGGGAGAAGCAAAAGCAGAACAAGCTCATGTGAAATAGGGAAACTGAGGCACACAGGCAGGCTTGCCTCACCTGGGCTAACCAGGGTTAGCATTCCACACTCTCCATGTTTAAGGAATGAGAGAGCAGGAACGCACAGGTTACAAGAAACCAGGCTGGCAAACATGATGGCAGAATCCTGCCCAGGCATGGCCCCATTCCAGGGCCAGCAGAGTCTGAGGGAAGGGGAGCTCAGGGCTGGTGGAGGTCCCCTCTCTCTTCTTGCCCTCAGTGAGGGACCAGCAGGCCCGGCGCAGGCAGAGGAGCAAGGATGCACCACTGCCTAATTTCATCCTCTGCCTCCTTGGTTGCCAGCTTCAGAAATAAAAATGGGGAGGAAAAAAATAATAAATAAATACTTGTAACCTTCTGGAAAACGTTTGGCTGCTGAAATAATGCATGCATGGAAGAGATATAAATAAAAATAACCAACTCGATTTGGGGGTAATCGATGTATTTGCAGTGGGGGAGAGGTAATTCCATGGTCAGTGAGAAAGAACAGGGCTGTGGGTTGCTGGGCTCCTCTGCAGCCCGTCAGGCAAGGGCACAGCCCCAGGTCGCAGCCCTCCTGTCCTCCGTCTGTTGTTCGGGGCTCGGCCACGAGGTGGAGGCTTCTGCCTGCAGAGAGGAGCGGGGCAGACCTGCAGAGGTCCCAGAGAGGTCCCCAGCGAGTTGTGGTGTCCCCATCTCCTGGGGACACGTCGGGGCTGCCCAGGCACTGCGGTGCTTTGGGAGTGGGTTGGGAGCTGGCTCCGGAGCATCCCCGAAGGTGGCCGCTGCATCCTCATCCTCTATTCCTGAAGCCTGGTCACCACCGGGGTTCGCTGCAAAATACAGTAGTTCAACTCGGTGGAAAGCTGGAGTAAACAGATAGGAGGGGGCTTCTTCCCCCCTTCCCCAGAACCGCTGTCCCCCTTGGGAGCTTGGGGACAGGCTGTGGAGGCAAAGGGGGCTCGGGTGGCTCCTGGCTGGGGGAAAATTTTCAGGAATTTGAGTCAGACATTCCCAGCAAAAAAAAAAAAAAAAAAAAACAGGTTTCAGCAATATTCTGACACTATCCACTTTTTTTTGTTTTTTTTTTTTTTTTTTTTTTTTTTTTTTTTTTTTTTTTTTTTTTTTTTTTCCCATCTGGCTAACAGGGAAAATGGAAAAATGCAGTTTGGGTGGGTACTTGAAGTTCTGTGCCTCTGGTGAGCTGAACTGGAGCAGCAATGCCTGGCTGTGCCAGAGCAAACAGGACAACACCCATAAAGTCCCATTTTTATCAACATTTTCCTGTATAAAGAAGTCCTGCTCTCTGTATTATTTAGAATTTGCAGGTCTTACCAGTGGGAAGGGAATCCCCGTTCCTGCCTGCCTGAACCCCTCACAGCTGCAAGCTACACTGTGTCCCTGTCCCCTGGAGTGCAGGTGAGGAGCCAGGGGCTCAGGGTGCCCAATCTCCCACAGATGCTCCAGCCAGGGATCCCACTGATTCATAGGGATAGCTGTGTCTGCGTGAGGGGTGAGAACAAAGCACCTTGTTTCCCAACCTCTTTCTTGCAGTAGCCAAACCCTGACTGCAATACCTCTTGCTGGCGGAGTGACCCATCATCCCGCCATCCCACAGATGGGACGAAGCTGCTCAAAGGGACGGCACGGGGACAAAACACCCATCGCCACCCGGGCAGCGCCACCGCACCCTCCGCGTGGGGCAAGGGGCTGTGGCGGAGGTGATTAATTAGCGGCGTGGCGGCGGTGAACATGTGTCGGCCTCCACATCTGCCCCTCGACAGCAGGGCGCCATAAGCGAGGTGTCACCGCTTTCCCGCTCACCTCCCTCCCCGATATAATCGGCTGCGACATCCGCACCAGCTGCTCCGAGCGCAGAAAGCGCCGGCCGGTCCCTGCCCGGCATCCCGACCGCAGGCAGCTCCTGCCAAGGCGCTACGTGGGTGCCTGGAAGGGGGTCCCCGTGGTCAGCTGTGGGGTCAGGGGCAGCGAGTGGTGGCACCTGCGTGTCCCTTCCCAGCCAGTCCCTTATGCTGAGGCAGGAGGGCAGCAGAGCCAAGTGCGCAGCAGCCATTCCGTACCCTGCCTTGCAAACCTTTGGATATCGGAGGAGTCTGGTAACACACTGGTTTCTCATGCTGCATTAGTAATTAATACAATCATTAATAGCGTGCTGGGGGTGATTGGCTCAGCGAAACCGCTTGCAGTTGCTGTTAGATGGGGAGAACGAGGGCAAGTGTTTGGAGTCTTTGAACCAGTGCTCTGCAGGCAGAGAGAGAGGGCACACAAGGCTTTTTATCCTTAGGAAATTTTTGAGGAGCTGATGGGGCAAGTCCTGCCTTCGTTATCCACGTGTGAGTTCCTTCGCGGGATGCACCAGGATCTTGCTGCTCCTGGGCATACTGTATGAAATCCTATCCTTTCCCCAGCCGACTCAAAGTGGGGAAAACCCCCTGTTAAGCATCATTCCCTGATTTCCCAAGTCAGGTCCCAGGCAGTGCTTCCCACAAACACGGCAGCCGCCACTTCCTGGCTCAGCCTTCCCATGGCAGAAGCCCTCATCACATCCTTCTCCTTCACCTGCGTATTTCACAAAACTTGTAGGAACTTAATTATCTTTGAGACTTCTCTCCCTGTCAAACCAGGCTGCAACGGGCCAGCAGCCTTCAAGAGATAATAACGGGGATGGACAGGCAGTGAGCACGCGAGTGCCCGTCTCCTCTTGTAGGCAAGGTCAAACCCATCCCTTCCCTCCCACCGAAGCCCTGGGCCAAACCCAAGCGCGAGGGCAGGGCGATCCTTTCCTCCCCGCTCCCGTAGCCACAAGTGGGAATTGGGAGGAGGAAGAGGCGAGAGATGCTGGTGCCGGCCGTCAAGCAGCGGGCCAGTAATAACCTCATTATGAGGCTGGAGATGCCGGAGAGGGGGGGGCAGATGCCGTCCTTCTGCCGCCAGCGCGCCACCGGCAGCTTGCGGAGCCAGTAAGTTGTCAGCCCGTCTCCTGCCTCTCACCTTGCTTCTCATTAGCTCCCCGCCGCGCTGCTGCACGGGCAGATGGGGCAGGTCCCGCATCCGCCTGCCACCGCCACGCCGCGGGGATGCTGCGGGGCACCGGCTTCTGCGAGGCTCCGTCACACATCCCCTCGTCTTCGCTGCAGGGAGGAGATGCTCTCCCCAGGACTGGGTGTGGGCACGGCTGGTCCACATCGTGTTTTCCCAGTTGTGGATGGGTGGCTGTGCTCACCAGCTGCCTGGCCGAGGTGACTCTTGTGCGTCCCGGTGGTGTGATCTCTCTGTCAGGGGGGTGAGCTGGAAGCCTGAAAGCTCTTGTGACTCTGTGCAGTGCAACAGCCTTGGTGATCCTTGTAGGGCCAGGATGCTCAAAGCATCCAAACAGCTTCACCCGGTGAGCCAGGCCCATGCCCTAGGATGAGGGGACATCCCACAGCCTGGTGCTGTGCTTTGGATGTCCAGGGTGTTGAGTTCAACAAGTCACCATAGGGACTGAGGGTGCTTTTGAGCAGTCCAACCCCCACCAGGAGGCATTCTCCACCAAAGCAAGGCAGACATCCTCCAGCAACAGCAGTCAGAGCTCTGGGATACTGCCTGGGCAGCCCCAGAAGTAGGAGAGGGACCAAGAGAAACATAGAACCCAAGCCAGGAGCCACCATCAAAGACCAAGCCAGAAAGGACAAGCACAAGCAGAGGGAAAGGGATATGAAGCTGGTTGGTCATTTCCTCATAGATGCCATCTCCAGGAAAGTGGCTCTTACACATTACTCCCATGTCCCACGCATCTCCTATCTGTCCAGGGCAAGAGACCCATCTCCTGGGAACACAGGCCTGTGCTTTCCACAAGAATAAAGCAAAGCGTGAGCCCCTGCATTTGACCAGAGTTAGCTGCGCTTCCAGGCTGGATGGATATTCCCAGCCAGAGATGTGTTATCCAAGAGTATTGCAAGAGCTGAGCCCACTATTGAGAGCAAGGGCTCCCCCACACTTATTACCTGAGCATCAAATTGCGTAAGCATCTCCAGCAGGCCAGATCTGGCAGGAGCATCACTGCAGGGCCACTGTCAAAAACCCCCAACACCACGACATGACACCACTGCAACTGTTCTGCCTGTGACTGTGTAAGATCCCCAGACCCACATGCCATGGGAACAAGAACCTGGAGAAAGCATGGCTGTCTTCCCAAGCCTAAGCACTCCATGGTGCTTTTTCACCACTGCTGAGGACTTTCTCTGGTGATCTGAAGGAAGAGAACTGTGCAGCCCTTGGGCAGAGGGGAGCTGTGGAAAGTGATGGTGGTGCCGTGTCACAATGGGAAGAGATGATCCCATGTGTTTCTCTCATCCAAGTGTCCAAAGCCTGAGCAATTTTATCATGATCAGGATATTCAGCCACTCTGATACCATCTTTGGTCTTGGCTACCCAGCAACTCCTGGTTCAGAAGTACCAAAGCATTGAATTAAAGGAGGATGGGGAGGGGACCCTGCACTCTGCCAGCCTTCCCACCTTCTCTTGTGTCCAGATTTGTCTGCCAGTCCTAACCAGAAAGATCCAGTTCTCTTTCTAACCACAATGACTTCTCTCTCTCCTTGAGGGAATTCATGTGCTGGTCCCACAGCCCAGACCAGCTTCTCTGGGCTCCTGCAGCGCTCCTGGCCAAGCTGGGGGGTGGCCTTGTTCTTGCTGCAACCATGGTGGTGGTGGCCAGAGCACCGAGAGTCATGGCCCAAAACAGGCATCCTCAAGCTAATGTTTGCCTAAAACAGCATTCAAGATCACCATGGATGAGCCCTCTCAGTTGTCCTAAAACAAACCAGGACACCTCTGCACCGAAACCACAGTGGCCCCAAGAGCAGCCATCTGCCAAGCTGTGGCTGTTCACATTAGGGAAGAACCTGGCCATGGAAATGGGAATTATTTTTTTTTTCCTTGTTATCATGCCCTTGGACAAAGCTGGGGAGCCTCTTTGGGGAGAGCAGCATAACTGCCCCCTTAGTGCCCTCCAGTTCCCCACAGCCAAGAAGCTGGCTCAGCCCTGCTGGCCCCTCACCTCCCACAGGCCACCACAGGGATGCCTCAACCACCAGCAGAGCTGAGAAAACACCTCTGCCCCAGGGTCACCACATTTATTGAGGTCCTCAAACCCACAGAAGGGACATGGAATGGGGGGCAGCAAGTCCTGGTTCACTCCAAGGGTCAGAGCCCCCAGCAAGCAGCATTTCTGCACTGACTGGGGCAGGATGAGGCTTTTTTCCTCCTTTTGTCCCTGTGATGCGAGGGAAGCAGCTTTAAAGGCACGCGGTACCTGTGCGAGGCGGAGGGGGTAGGGGTGTGTGTGCAAGCGTACAGAGCTATTAATTAAAATTGCTCAGTCAGATGCTATAGAGAGATTAGTTGTCACATTGTGTTAATGGCAAGCTTGGCAACTCCACGAGAAGGGGCAGGACTGCCCGCCGTCCCCTCAGCTGTTCAAGTGCCACGTTTATACCCAGCCAGAATGACTAATTGGCAGGTTTTGTCGAACAGAAGCCCCCTTGTTATTGGGAAGAGATCAGTGCCTTAATGAAGGAGAGGGAGGAAGGGGACATGCGGGTACTGAGAAGCTGCAGCCACCTCTGAGGTGGAGGTCCCATGGGGAGGGAGACCTGCTGTCCTGTCCTCATGGCACAGGGAGGCTGGAAAAGCCCAGGGCCGTGGAATGGCACAACACTAGGTTCTTCACCAGTGCACCAAACCCACAGTAAACCCCAGAGCTGGGTTCCTACAAAGAGATGGAAATATCTTCCTGGACCCTCCCAACTCAGGGGATGAGCACAGCACAGGACTCCTGGCTCTGTGCTTCATCCTTGTTTACAGCTATCTCCTGAAGTCAGCACAATTACAAACACCCTCCAGCCATCAGGCACCTCACCGTGTTTCACAGCCATGACTGCAACCTGAACCACATCACCCAGCCTCCAAGCTGTCTGTGGATCAAGATGAGCCAGAGAGGTCACCATGAACACCATTTGATCTCTGAGGTCAGATTTGGGTAGGGTGATGTGATAGCTGGAGATGCAAAAATGCCCACAGCACTGATGTCTTTCACACCTTCAAAGAGCCCTAAACAGTTGTTTGGGAGATCACTGTATACCTGTAGGCAGACCTGCAGGTCTCTCCCTTGGCCCCAGCGGCTACTTGCAGATGACCAATCAACCTGCTGTGTCCTTCCTTAGCACTGCTCAGAGACAGTTCAGAACAGAATGCTTACCTTCTGCATGTACTTTCTCCTACTGCTAGTGTCCTGCTATTTTGCTTTTTTCCGAATTTTATCATTTCACAAGTCCTTACTAAGAAAATTTCTGCAAGTTACTTGGTGCCCATCAGCAAAGATAGTAAGGGATGTGCCCTCAAGATTTTGCTTCCTTTGCAGCTCGGACTTTTGCAAACTTTATCTTTTTGTACTTAATCTCTTGTTCCCAAGATGTCACACTGACCAGACTAGACCCCAGCAAGGAAAGCATTGCATGCAAAAAACCCACCCAAACCCAACACAAACAGTGCTGGACCCAAACTTTTCTTTTGTTCACTGCTTTTGACCACTCCAAGTCATGTGCTGCCATCTCCCATGCAGCAGTTACCTGTCACAGAAGACACTTTGTTCGTATATTTGAGGCAAAGTTCTAATCACTGGATGTAATAGGGCAAGATGAGTGATAGATTGACACAATTAATTTCCATGTTCCCACTAGTAACATTGATTTTAGGGCATTCAGTCTTTACAAGTCACTGAATGCAAGGGAAAACTTGGCTCTGATCTTTTCGGTAAAGGTCAAAAGGGTGCTCAGATCTTTGTATGGAAGCTCACCTGCTCAAATGCCCTTCAGAGTCTTGACATCTGCCCCAGTCATGAATCTAGGAATTGTCTCTGATTGCATTTGCTCAGGGAGGACCCTCTGAGAAGGTTGTGTGGACACATCTGTAGTACTGCTTGAACACTCAAAGCTTCCCTGAGCATGTCCATCTACAGAGCAAAAGTAGGGGTAGAGTTGCCTTGGCTGTCTATCTTCTAAAGTTCATGTCTAGCACTCAATCTGTCTTTCCTAACCAGGAGCTGATGTTGGCCAGCCCTGTGATTTTTTCCTGTTGCAATGGCTCTTACAGCTCTCACTAGCAGGATGTCTACCTACCTTTCCCATCCCAGCCCAACTGGAAGGACACAGGTCCCATGAGAACAGTCATGAACAACCAGTTGGTGGGTGCATGGGCCTTTACACTGCTGCAAGGTGCTCAGAAATGGACCAGTCAGGAGTCTATTCTAGTCCTGCTTATGACAACCTTGAATATGTCCTGAGTTATGATTTAGGGACTCCAGTTTAGGATCTGGCCTGATTTTTCTCCATGCAGAGAATCCCACAGTCCCATGATATTCAGTGGGAGAGTGTTAAAGCAGCCTATGAGGACTGGTTTTATGGCTCATGCCAGGGGAAACCAGAGTGCTTTAAACCCACAAGCAGGTTGAATCCAGTAACAAATGAAGAAGGAGATTAATTTCAAATCCAGCCGGGATCCTTTCTTGGCCCATCCAACACAAGACTCTCTGCTGGCCGAGGATGCTCCCGGACTCCATACCCTGCCAGACCTTTCCCTGTCCCAGGGCTGCCCCATCCTCTCCTCTTCACCCCTCCTCCATGCCCTGCCATCAAACAATGCCTGTCCTAAGAAAGCCACCCTGGGAGCAGGTGAGCGACCGCACAAAGCAGCCCTGCTATGCGCGGCATCCCCGCTCGCGAGCCAAGCCGGGAGATTCACCTGTGCGGCCCAGACAGTGAAGAATTGTTTGGAGCAAAACACTGTGCAATCAAGTGGAGATAGCAGAGGCAATGGGGTCAGGCAGGCTGCCTGGGGCATCTTTCATCTCCGACTTCGGGAGGTGGGGTGTAAAGTGCGTGCTGGCCGGGCCCAAGGCGGGCTCAAAGGCAGCCTTGTTCTGCCAGCTATCTGCCATCTCTCTGATGTCACACGTTTCATTTGGGCAGCTCACTTCAAAGGCCCCCTTCTCGTGCTCTCTCCCTCCCTTTCTCTCTTCTGGATTGGATTTGCTATTGGAGGGATAATAGCCCAGCTTTCCAAAAAAGCATTTTGCTGTACAATTAAAAAAAAAAAGAAAAAAGAAGATGCTTAAAGAGCAGCTGCCCAAGTTAACCCAGTTCAAGCCAGGCAGGGCTGGGACAGTCACCAGGAATCCACAGTCTCCCACCCTCCTTCCCAGCAGCAAATCTGGGCTTATCCTAACTCCCACTGTCTCAAATCTTCCTCCATGGACAAGAGGCTCCCCCTTGTATCTGCATCCACCATACATTTGGTACCTCTGTGTCCTGGCTCCTGCAGGCCACAAACGCAGCCCCAGTCAGAGGTCCAGTTTTGGCTAGAGTTTCTAGGAACCCCCACTTTGGACCATATCAAACACCACCTCAGCATACCCATGGCACCAGGACACACAGCATCCACCTCCACAGCACTTGCTGGGTGCCTTGAGGCAGGTCCTGCAGGCGGGAGGCCAAAATACCAGCCAGAATACCAGCCACGATGTGTTGGCCATGCCAAGACAAGACATCTTGCTCAGCTGCAGCCTCTTGTTGAACAACTGTATCTCTGCCAAGCTACACAAACTTGTCCAACACTGCACAAGAGAAAGATGGCATTTCAAAGGGCTAGTAAGACTCTGGATGCAAATTGCCTAGTGGGAGAATGTGTATCCCAGTAAGTGAAACCTAAAGAGCAGAACACATTCAGATACAGTCAGCAAGACCAAAAAGAAGTACTTGGGCACTTCTGATTTTTGAGTTTAGGGAGCTTGGTAAAGGCAGTTTCAACCCTTTTCTTCAACTGGAAGCTATCCAGTATAGCCAATATCTTCCTACACAGACCACACTTCCAGAACCTGGGGATTTAGAAGGTGGGAGAAAAAAGCTGTGGGAAGAAAGGTGTGGGTGGTGGGCTTGTACCCAGCAGAGGCCCAGAGATCCTGGACAAAAGCTATTTAAGTTGCACCACCACCCACTACCACCCCACCACCCCTTCACATGGCAGCCACTTCAGCACATGGACATCTGGCAGCTGTTTCCTGGCTCACCTTTACGGTGAGGTTGTTTCAGTTTTGGCGACAGTAGTAGGAAAAGGTGCATCAAAATTCAAATAAAAAGATGAATAATCCAGCAGAAGGAAGAAAAATCACACTGACCCCAGACCCACTAGTCTGTTGACTCATACTAGGGTGCCTGGGCCACAGGCCATGACTTCTCTAGACAAAGCCAAGCCTGCGTGAAGGGCAGCTAGCAGCTTTCCTCAGTGATGCTCTGATCCTTAGCTGCCAGACTGGCTTCTGCTCAACCCCCAGAGCCTTCCCTGGACAGGCAGGACCTGAAATGTGTTGCTGCCCCTCCTCTGCCTGGAGCCTGCTGGGGGGACCTCCAGCCCTCTCTGAGCATCACCTCGCCCCATGAGGAGAGGGGATGCAGTCTGCACTGAAGAAGCTGGTTTGAGGCCTTGGGGAATGTAATGGCAGAAATCCCTAAAGGTCATTCCTTAATGCTGACAGCTGGGAGAGAGGCAGAGGTACCCTGAATACCAGCAGTGTAAGCAGCAGCCTTTGCTCCCCAACCCAAGCATCCACAGGAGGATTTAAGGGACTCACAGAATTTACTGGCAGGTATTAAGAGTTCACTGGGGCTGTAATAGCAATCTGTCAGCCTGCTGCTAATCCGTCTTGACAGAAACTTTATAAGAAGCTGAAGCGTGTTAAATAGTCTTGGAGTTTAAGCAGAGCAAATGCAAGGAGGGTGGTTTAAAGCAAAGAGCATTTTCTGTGGACCTCTGACCAAAAGCCCAAGGGCCAGCTCAGGGTCTGACTCCCCAAACAGCTTCTCTCAAGGAGAAAAAGGAGGGACACCTTCAGAAAGCCCCCAGTGACCACTGAGCAACACACTGAGCTCCTGACCGGCTGTCCCACGGGCAGCTGGGGCACAGGCAGCAGTGCACAATAGCGGCTCTGTGCGCTTGGGAGGTGGGGGACAGCACTCTGGAGGGGTGCTCACTGCGACCATCTGATGCACCTGCGCTCACCTTCGAGTCAAGAATGCAAATAATTCACATCTGCAAATCCTGGGAAACCCATTAGTGCTGAAACTGGATCTGTTCACCCCACGAGGGAAGTTTGCCCAAGCCAGCACATCGCTGTGGTTTCGGGGATGGTTTTATTGTCTGGTTCTGACAGAGCCCTCAGTCTGGGCTGTGTCATACAGGTGGTGTGCCAAGAGCGGTGTTTTGTGTCCTCCAATCCATGGATGTTAACAGACAGGACAACCAGGTGCACCCTCCTGGAGAAAGCAGCTCGGAGGGTCTCTCCTAGGACAGCCAGCCTGCTGCATGAGTGACACACCAGTTACCAACCAGTATGTACCATACCAAGAGCAGAGCTCAGAATAATAGAATTGCAACCTGCCTGGCACTGAATAACAGCTTCCCATTGCTCTCCAACAGAAAGGTGAGGCTTCCAGGTGCATTGTAGATTTTATTAGGGACCAGCAGCTGAGATGCCACCTCCAGTGGGTTCCCGCACCAGCAGGACAGCAAACACATTGCCGGAGCAAGTTTGTGTGTGTTGGCACCACTCTGAATATTCCCCACAGTAGGTTTGCCCTGGAGCAGATGGCAAAGTTTCATCACCATCTCTGTCTTTCACTGTTCTATTTCCCATGGACCTCCTAAGACTTTTGCCTTATAGCTAAGAGTCCTGTTCCCTCACTGAAGCATCCCATGCGCCATCAGGAACAGTTAGCATCAGGGTGACTGAAGACTTGCACACAGGAAGAGTCTTGCACACTGTTAAACTCCCAGTGAGAGCCTCCAGAGGTTTTTTCAGGCTCATGTTCACTAGACCCTTCTGCTGAAAGAGGGGTCGAGTCAGACCTTTAGCTAGAAAAAAGAGTAAAGGATTTTTATCACCCTGACAAGACACTAGACACCTGGATCAGAGGCCAATAAATTAAAAAAATAACAGTATATCCAATATGGAGCCAGTAGAGAAGGATGAGTCAGTAGCAGTAACACATTTTCTCCACACTCTATCACACCACATGTAATCCTGGGTCTGAAGTCAGCTGAGCAAAACTCATGGGGTCCCTCAGGCAGAGAAACCAGAAGGACTCAGCAGGAGCCCAGCTGCTGGGGAGCCTGGCCTCTCAGGGCTTTGTGCATCCCTTTGGTGGGCAGCCACAACCTTCCTCACACCTCAGACACAAGTGTGACATGGTAGCACTGCTCACTAATGGAATTCCTGAAGTCCAGCAAGGGATGTGCTCCCACTGAAGTCTCCCCGTGGAGGGAGAGAGAAGTAGAGGACAGATTTATAAACCTCTTCAGCATTCCTTTATGCAAGATCAACATAAACTTATTTTTTTAAAACTCATCAAAATTGGCTGAAATTAGGTAGCAGTCCGCAACATTTTTTATTTTGGCAAGGAGGTGACAAGGACAGGCAATTGCATAAGTCTTGTCTGAGCAGAAAAGCAAGGGAGAAACATTGGCCAAGCAAAACAAGAGCCACCACCAGTCTTGCTGGGAATGCAGAGTGGGACCCACGAGAGCAGCTTAGAAAGGGAGTACGTGTCCTGGGGAACACATCTGTGGTGAAACACAAACTCAACACAGCACCACAGATGTCAGCAGGAGCAGGTAGATGCAGACCAGGTAATCTGCTATAAAGCCCTTGCACACTCACTGACTTCTTCCTTAGGAAGCACCTCAGAGCAATCTAGGAGGAATTCACAAACTGGCATTGTCATTTTTTTCTCCAAGCCCCACTTCCCCTCAGCACGTTGTCATCGTCTTCCCCAGGAGCAGAGTTGCTCCCAGGTAACCAGATCCCCCCCCAGCCACAAAGCGCCTACTGTACTCGCCCCGATGCTATCGGGAGGGGCTGGCCGGGTGCATGCGGTCAGGCAGCACCTAAGCTCGGGTGGCCCAGAGACGTGGGATGAAACAAGACTCTTCCTCCTCCCCCAGCACACCACAGCTTTGAGGCCATCACGGGGAGGACTGAAAATGCAGCATCTCCTCTGCTTATTCATATTTCACGGGGAAGCTCCAGCCCTGGCTAACACGCTCCCCACCAGGCGCTTCTGTCAATCCCTTCACGAAAGCCAGCACTGCCACAAACATTTGTTAGCTCCTCATGAGCTCCTGGTTGGAGGTGAGCTGGTCATATCAACAGAAGATTTTTATTTTGAGAAAAGGAAAAAGTGATTCAGGGAAACAGCTGTTAGACTGCAGGAATAATCAATTAAGAGGCAATTTCATCATCTTGAATAAGCTTGCTTGCACTTAAGAGCTTTCTGAAGGAAGTGATTAGCCTCTAATTGATGGATACTGTAAAGACCAGGAAGGAGGGAGAGCAGCTCAGTTTGTACAACCATTTCTAGGGCATGGCACAGGCTATGGGTCCCACCACTGCTGCCCAACACAGTGCACTGCCTTTGAGGGTGACACTTGCCTTTGGGCTTCTTTAGGAGTCTAACTCCTTCCTAAAGACTCACTGATATTTTTCTCTGGTTCAGTATCCCTTCTCCACCTCACACTCCCAGGTAACCCAGCCTGACATGGGAAAGCCACCGGTCAAACACCAGCCAAGCTGTTCTTCCCCGCCACCATTTGCAGGTGCCTGGCCATGCTCAGCCAGCTGGTGCTGAGAATTGGCCCCATTTCTCACAGCTTAATTTGAGAATCAAAACAGGCTTTCAGATGGTTTATGGTGCCTCTGCTCAGGCCTCGTGGTCACCCACAGTGGGGCTGCTCCTTTGGTCCTACAGGGAAGTGACTGCCTCATCTTCCTCAACCACCCTGGTGCCAGCTACATCTCCTTTTTAAGATAAGATGCTCTACCATGTTTGCTACTGTCCTGGAACCACTGTGTCCTGCCTCAGGTTCCCATCCTGTCTCCAGCTCTGATACCCCAGCCTCTGTTGAAGAGCTTCCTGAAAAAGCAGACTTTGTCCCATGGGATAAGGCTTCATGTGCTCCAACCCCCAGGTCTTCTGCTGGGATGTCACCACTTCTTCCTCACCCCTCCGCCTACTCCAGGAGGAGACAGAGCAGCCAACAGTCAGTTATAGCTTCTGGCAAGCTCCTGCTAATCCTTTTGGAAGAGTTTCACCAGTCTCCTCTTCCCAAAGTCCTCAGGGGCTCTCTAGTTACTTCCCAAATACCTACACACACTCAGCTGCAGAGCCAAACCCTCCAAGCCTGGGACACCAGTGTGAGGTTGTCAGGACAACATAACCAGCCACCCAAGGCACAGGTGTTACGCTGCATCTCTAGTTCCATGATCTCATGCTGTATTTTCCATACAGTCCCTGCCTTGTTGAGCAAATGGGTGGTTGCTCACTGTTTCCCCATCTCCTCCTCGCTCTCTCATGCACAGCCTGAGGGCTCTCTGTGCTTGCATATTATTTTGAGTTTGTGTTGAGCACAGACTTGTTTCCTCACAGATGCTCTTGGGAATGTGTAGAAAAGCCTAAGGCTTCATGGATACCTCCCTTCACAGCCTCTCCTCTCCAAAGCAGATACTATTGCATCTGTACCGCAAGGAACAGAGAGGAGAGCCAGAGCTGCTGGGGGCCAGCCAGTTTCAGAGCATGGGGCTGAGATGCCAAAAATCAGCTCTCTGGAGCACTGATCCTGTCTGGGTTCTCGAAGAGTCCTAAATAAGATTGGTCAGGAACAGGTCATCAGCTCTTCACCCCACTCGAGGCCACCAAATGGACCTTGGGCTGGGATTCACCACCAGCTCCCCATCTCTGTGCCACAGGGCCTGCCTGCCTCCTGCCACGGGTTTACTCTGCCCCGAGACCATGATTCAACCCACCAAGCATCCCTCTGAATGAGCCCCCTGTTCTCGGGGTCATCACAGGGGAAATCTGATCTCCGCTCTGAAGCAGCAGCTCAGAGGGCCCGAGGCAGTGGGAATCTGCTGTTCTTCACCGAAAGTGCTGTCGGTATTTGATCACTTGGAGTGTTTTGACATGGTTTGCAGTTGGATACGCTCGTCCTCAGCCTGTGAACTTATACGTGTCAATCAGGCAGGCACATGTCAGCCTCCACATCAGTGTCTAGGAGGTCTACAGCTGACAAGATAACCTTTTCATGACCAACACAGTTGCTACTTAGAGGAAAGGAGACAAGAATTTGGTCTGATCTCCAACAAGATAGGAGGGTATTATTCACCTTTTTACACCTGAAGAGCTTCTAGCCCTTTTCCTGCCTTTCCATTCCATTTTATAAAGAGTTTTTAGTCTGCTTTTTTAGTGAACTTTCTATGCAGATGACCAGCAGTGGAAAAAAACCACTTAGGAAATGTATTTCAGAGATGTGGACAGCTGGTGTTACCTGGGATCTTGCTCACAGACCTTCCATAAAGCCAAGACACTCATCTTCAGTGGTTTGAGCCCTATCACGTGTCACAAGACAGGTGTTTTCTAATGATGGGTGACATTCAGTGCCCAGAACAGCATCAGCATAGGCATCAAACATCCAGCAAATTATTTCACTCTGGAAAGGTGACAGGAGCAACCAAAGCTTTGGCATTTTCCCACCAAAAAAAACCTCCCAATATTAGTCACCTCCCATGTCCAGTTCCAAGGAGAGACCCTGCCTGTGGCTTCCTTGGGATGCCCTCTGCTCCTCCTATGTGCAGAAAGATGATCCACTGATGTGGGCACATGAGAAACTCTCCTGCAGGTTCTTCTCACGTAGGAGGGCATGACCACATCCACCAGAAGACAGCTCCCAAACCTCCTGTGCAGCAGGGACTGGGGGTGACCAGGGGGGTCACACATGGGTCTTCTCACTGCACCAGGACCTTTGCTAGGTTTGGGGGTTCCTCATGCCCACACTGCAGCTGGCAGGAGCCAGCACAACTCCACTGACTTCAGTTATGTGCTGAGCCAGGCCATTTGGAGCAAGGCAAGGATCCAGCCCTTCATCTGGAGGTGTTTTCCTAGACAGCAAGGTCACTTCCTTCCCCAAAGGTTGCTCCAGCTCCTATGTCTGTGCACTGCAAGTCTCCAACAAATAACCTAAACATACCACCAAGATTCAAATATTCAGATGCAAACTCAGCTAGCACTGGCCAGCACCATTTTGATTTTCACTCCAGCCTGCATCTGCCACAAGCTCCTGTACAGACCATTCACAAAGAGCAAGTTAATTAACATAATATCACTCAGAGCTGGCTGCCTATCAGTATCATCTAATCAGTGCCCTCAACTGACAAGTAATCTCTGACTTGATCTTTCCTTGGCCACCGAGCAGTGTCTGAACAGAAGGAGCTTTGTTTTGAGTCACTAGAGACACAAAAGGTCAGCTCCCAACCCGTTCCTGGCATTGCCCTTGCCTTGGAGAGCAAGGTAGAACCTGTTTTCATGTCAGACCTTGTTCTTTTCTTCCTGGCTTTGACAAGAAGGTATCATTTCTCCTAGGGAGTCGCTCCCCAGGCCGAGAGCAGGCTCAGACATGGAACACAGTGTGGCAAAGCAGCACCATGAAAGGACACGCCAAGGGGGGCAAACCAAGGGACACCTGACAACCCACCCAGCCTGACAAAAGTCACCTGCCATGCACTGACTCCACCACCTGCAGAATATAAGGCCCAGCCAGTTTTGCTTTGGCAGGATCCATCCACACTCTGAAATAAGGCACAAGAGAATATGAAATCCAGATGACAGGAGGACCCACATCTGCTATTTCATGGCACAATTGTAAACTGGGCTCATGTTTGGGCTGTGTCAAGCACATGGGCCAACTTGCAGAAGGAGAACAGGTTTAAAAACATGGATTCTGCTGATTTTACTAGAAAAAGATCTGCTCTCATCTGCAATACTGATCATTTCCCAGAATTATATACTATATATAATAATTTTATACATATACACACACTTACCTTGAGAAACTGCTATTAGAGCTTGTCATTACATTTTTGCAAGATTTTAGAAGTAGGCAACCAGTCTGTGTGACATGGGTTTTATGGGGGTTTTAATTTGGGGGAAGCAATTTGGTAAGTGTAAATTGGTAGTTAGGCTGACGGAAAGCCAGACTGATGTACCTAAGCATTTTTCAAATAGGAGATAGCTGTGGGTGGGGAAGACACACATTTTATCTTTGAAAGATTTAAAATAAAAAGGAAACCCACAGATTTAAACATGATGTTTTAAGAAGTATTCGAGTGAGGAGAATTTTTAAGGCAATTTTAATACACGTTAAGGAAAACATCTGTTTTTATACTGCAAGCTTGGGTGGTGTTTACCCAGCCACTGCCTACAGCTGGATCCCTATACTTCACCTCTCCCAGATCTGCCCCCTTTTCAAGAGCAAAGCACATCACCTCCAGTCCCCATGAGCCTCACCTCAGCCCAGATCCCCTCTTCTCCAATAGCACCAAGCATGGTGACAGAGAAACCTCAAGAATCCTCATCCTCTCCACAAAAAGACAAGTCCAACCCTTTTCCCTGCTGCTGTCCTGAAACAGAGCAAAACCCCAAATCAAGTCAGGAGATCCAGGCTGCTCCTCGGCTGCTTTTTGTTTTACAACTTGTAAAATAGAAATCCCAAGATTTCTTCATACAGCCACACCGTCACACATTTTAGAATATTTTTTTCTGCAGGTTGGACTTGGGAGATGTCTTAATAGCGCAAGGGCAGCAGAGCAGTGACTGATGGAATTGCAGGAAGGAAAACACCTTTCTGTTGTGAATCCCATCCCCATTTGGTGGCATCAGCACACATTTGTGTAACCTCTCCATGTCAGAGAACTGTGATGAGAGTAACTCATATTGGGAAACACCCACTCATACCTTTTAGGCAGTCTTAACATGGACTTGCTCATGGTTCTGCCATGAAGGGTTGGGGTTCACAGCGATTCTTCACCCATGAGGTGATAGCACTGAGGGGGCAACCTGGCCTGCAGAAATGTTCTGCTCAGTGGAGCCCCCAGCAAGCCCCTGTCTGCCACTTTGGGTGGGAGCCACAGATAGATGTGCCACTTTCCAGACCCACCCATCTCTGTCCGCCAGCCATGGAGGACACTCCAAGGGCCAGTTTAGTCCCAGAACACAGAATATGGTGAGGCACTGGAACAAGTTGCCCAGAGAAGTTGTGGATGTCCCATCCCCGGAAATGTTCAAGGCCAGGTTGCATGGGGCTTGGAGAAATCCGGTCTAGTGGGAGGTGTCCCTGCCCATGGCAGTGGGGATGGAACTGCATGATCTTTAAGGTCCCTTCCAACCCACGCTGTTCTATGACTATTTGATATTGAAAACCCAATGAGCAGAAACTTCCCCTGTGGTCTCACGACACCCTACCCAAGACCTTGTTGACTTTGATGATGATTCACACCCTTCCCTCTCCGAGCGAAGGGGACACACCACACAAGAAAAGACCAGGCTTTTTTTTTTTTTTTTTAACCAGAGATTTTTTTTGTCTTTTTAATTTCAACTTGGTACGTGATTTCTGACAGTGTGTCAGCATCTCCCGCTGGGTCAGCCATCTCCAGACCCTGCTACATTCAGTGTCAGATCGTACAGTGACGACGAGCCAGTGTTTTGAGCCTCACAGTCACTTGCATGTCTTTACAGGTTGTCACTTACATCATTTGTGAACAGCAGCACAAAAGGACACAACGCATGAAAACGAGAGTGGGGATGAGGTGAGGGCCAGAAGAAGGCTCAGCCCTAAGGAGAACTTTCCCCAGGTTTCCACAGCTCCGACAGGGATGAACTTGATCACAGGGTGGGAAAGGCAGGGCTCTCCCTCCTTTCTCCTTTGCCCGAGGGGTGGTGGCATGGGCTGTGGTGTTTTCCAGCACCAGGACAGCAGCTCACACTGGTCTAGCACCCATATTTGAGAGTATGGGATGGGGTCACTGGTGGAGGCAGGCTGGGCCCTGCTCTGTGGAGGAGGCGGCGATGTAGAGAAGCATGGCTGAGCCCGGATGAGCCAGGATGTCCAACAGCTCCAGCAGCGTTGTCCACCCCACACTGATCTCCTGGACACGTCCAGCGGTGGGGACAGAAGATGGCCACGATGTTGTTCCCATCAATCTGCTGGCAGAAGAGCAGGTTTCTGGAGCCAGCTCTGCTTTGTGTTTCAACTGCACCTCAAAACTAGTGGGGCAACCTGAGAACACCGAAAATAACCAACCCCGAAACCCAAACCTATCTCCTGAAGTGAACTGATGTTCCTTCCCTGCCACTGGGCTTTTGCAACCAAACATAACATTTATAAAAAGTAAATTATTTCCTCTTATAACTTAAGTGCATTGAGTATTTCCTTAAATATGGTTCACGCTGAAAATAAAGTTACTTTTGCTGTACAGTAAATTTCTGATAGACTTAGAAATAAACTTTGTTGATACAATCTGGCAGGTGTGGCCGTGTAGTACAACACTCACAGCCACACGGCTCCGCACGCACACACGTGCGTGCCCACACACACACGCACACATACACACACACAGCCCCCTCCTCGGGGACCATGTTAGGGGTTTCTAGCTTTCTATATTCGCATGGGAACATCTATCTTCAAAGTCCCTATGTTTAAGCAGCGAACGCTCAAACTGGTTGAGGAAACATAGGGGGGGAAAAAAAAACCCTGCAGCAACATTTTCCCTCATGTTTCCCCAAAGCACTGTCAGCTTTTCAAATTTCAAAGCCTGGCTGATGCTGCAGCCTCCATCCATGAAGATCAGCAGTCTGCTCTTTCCAAAGGTGGTACGGAGGGGATACAGCACCGGGACGCTCCAATGAGAGAATCCCCCTCCCCCTGCCAAAATGAGAAATTTGTTTCCCCATTTGAAATTTGAAAATCCACCAGCCAGCTGCAAAAACCACCCCTGTCCCTAATCCTAGGCTCCTAAGAGAAACATGAAACTATGCAACCCATAACTTAACTCGCTCCTTGGGAATCCCAAGCTACAACATTTTTGACAGCATCCTAGCAGTGCTGCTTCTCCCTCCCTCCCAACCCCGAGGGCTCTGCAGCCCCTCCTGGGGCAGCACAGTGGCAGCAACTGCCCCCTGCCAGGGACCACGCTGCGCTCAGGAAGTGAAGTAGGAGTTCTGCATGGAGTAGAGGTGGTCGATGGGGTTTCCCACTCGTGCCTGGAGAGGCCCCGCGTCCGTGGTAGCAAGGAAGCAGTCACCCAGGTTGCTCAGTGAGGTATCATCACTATCCAAGTCGTGGAAGAGGGGCTCGGCACCTTGGGAAGCAGGGAAGGAGCAGAAGGGCTTCAGAGCCTGCTTTCTCCTCTGGCACCTTGACAGTGCCTGGTACCCCCAGATTTTGTGCTGTAAGGTATTTAGGGGTGAGGAACCACCAGAAATCACTGCATCCCCCCACACATGCCCCCACCACAGCTCAGCATCCCTCTGAAGTAGAGAAGGCAAGAGGCAAATCCTAGAGCCCTACCGTAGGGATGCATGTGGTCTCCAGGCATTTGTGGTGGGGTGAGCCCTTGCCGGAAAGGGTCGGAGCCGTAGACACTTTGCTCCATGCCCAGCAGCTGCTGGGGTGGGGGCAGAGTGGTGTAGGGGTTCAGCATCCCCTCCAGCCCTGTGCTGCTACTGCTGTTTGTCTGGGCTGGAAGATAAGATCAAGACATCAGCACAGTCAGGCCGCTGCTTTTTGGGTGGCCCAGCAACACTGGGAAGCCTGGTGATGGCTGGGAAATAGGGAGACTCCAAGTGTGGGGAGAGCTGGGTGGGAGGGGGGTACCTGAGCTCAGGCGCTGTGTGTTTTGCTGATCCTGCTGCTGCTGCTGCTGCCTCCTGGCGAGCTTCTTCATCTGGGCAAGGAAGAAGGGGAAAAAAAACGGAATGAAATCATCCCCTGGCCAAAGCCAGGAGGGAAGGAGCCCCAGCAACAGCCACTGGTGGGGGGTTACCCCTTGTACCCACCTTTGCTCGCTGGTTCTGGAACCAGACCTGCACCACCCGGACACTCAGCCCTGTCTCTGCTGCCAGCGTCTCCCGCACCTGGGAGAGAAGAACAACAGCGGCATCTCAGCCCACTCAGCTTTTCAGGATGACTTTAGGAAGGGAGAGAGCAGCAGTCAGGGCAAGTCCTTGCCCAGCATCCAGGACATTCACGAGGGCCTTTTCTCCCCATACCTTCCTGCAGGGCTTGGAGGAGACCTCAAATGATGCCTTGAACGCCCTCCGCTGCTGCGTGGTCAGGATTGTCCGGGGCCGCTTGGGCCGTTTGTGATCCTTGCCATCCTCAGAGCCCTTCCCTGAGGCTTGGCCCAGTTTGCAGATGCTGTCCTCATCGTCACTTTTGCCTAAAGGAGGGGAAAAAAGCAGGTCCCTTACACACAGTGGGCCACACACACCATTTCCAGTATGTCCAAAATAATCTGGGAGATTTAAAACAGGCTGGTGTTGGTGGGGATCTTCTTGTGAATGTGTATGAGAATGTTGGCTTCCCCATGGCAGCTAAGAGAGAGGAGAACTGCTGTCACTTGCAGTTTGTGGTTGCTCAGCCAGAAAATGGGCTTGAGGGTTCTTCTTTTACCCAGCAGTCTGAGCAGCTGCAGTGTGAAACCCTGGGACAGCTGATTTTCCCTCCATCAGACCCAAACCCCTGGCTGCTCCACAGATATTTCCAGCCAGGACACAGCTGGGGACACATCAGGACAGAGATACACAAGTCACATGCATGTGAGGGGACAGAAGACATAGAGGACAAGAACCCCTCACAACCCCCCCCTGCTTTGGTCTACTGTGGAGGACTCCATTTAGAGCACAAACCTTTAACCGTACATCTAAGGGACACCTTCTGGCCTATATTTTCCCCTTTTTGTGGAGTTTTAAATCTCCCTGGACAGAAGCCCTGGGTCCTTCAGGCTTCACCCCTCAGGTACTTGCTGTGATGTGCTGCTCCACTGCAATTCCCAGGCACTGAGGTGTTATCTCCCTGCTGCTCTCCACCACTCAGGGCTACGGAGCCATCAGGAAGGAGCTGCTCTGGGAAAGCAGACAGCACTGCCCTGCCTCTTCCCAGCTCTCCTCATTTACTGCATCGCCACTGTGCTGATGACCTCGCTTGTTCAGCTGGTGTGGGAGGGCTGTAACGCAGGTTTGATAGCACAGGTCCTTCCCTCTCACTAGCTATAAATCACTTATACCTTTTCCAGAAAGTTCCTGCACTATTCATTTGGGAACTGATAATGGAGCTGAGGTGCTGGTTTGATACAGATGCAGGCTGCAAGGCTGTGCTTGGACTGTCCATCCTGGGGGCTGCCATGGTTCTGGGAGATGGGAGTGCACCAAGGAGTGTGAGCCTGGTTCATGGTGAAAACAAGTCAGGTCAAACCCTATGGCAAGAGTTAATCATTGATCAGAGAAGTGTAAATTCAATGGCAGCCCAGTTGGGAATGAGGAAAGACGGGAGAACATCTCCATGGTGAGGGGTGACAATGATCCCAGTGGAGCAGCAAGGATGCTCTCAGTTACCTCTGGGTAACCACTGGGCTCTCTCCTGAGCTCACCAGCCAATACAGAGACCTTCCCTGTGGTGAGGGCTGGGAGGGATGGGATAGGGACAGCTCTTCATGCTGGTGTTACTCAAACAGATGGGACCTTGGTGCTGGGCCCCGGGAACCAGAACCTTGCTGGTCGAGCTCCCTGCTCACTCATGACACATCCATGGCATGCCCACGGCAACAGGAAAGAAAACTTCTGTGTTCTTGCATGTCCCAACACGAGGGATGTAGCACTGCAGTAGGTCTGAGAGCCCCAGCACTGGGGAGGCCCAGGGTGTGGCATCTCTGATGGCAAATGGGGCTGAGCAGCCACTGCTGTCTCCTTCTCAGTGCCAGCACAAGCAGGGTCTCTGCTCTGCTGAGCTGCCTGCCATCCTGAAACCTTAAGGAGTTTAATTTTGATGGAAAGGTAGAGATTTTTAAAAATAACATGAGGAGGAATGTCAACTGTTGGCACCCTAGCACAAGGTGTGCACCCCACTGTTCTCCAGCCTGGGAGGGGCAGAGCCCGGCATGGTGGAGCCACAGGCTCATGGACTCCATCAAGTCCATGATGCTCAAAACCCACACTCAGCCCCTCTGAGCCCTCCCCCCACCAACACCTGCTCCCCAAATCCCTCCCAGTGTCAAAGGGAAAGAAGGAAAAGTGAAGCCGGATTTGGCGGGGTATTACTTTTAATTAACTCTCCCTTTCAAGCCTTTCCCCACTGAGGAGGGGGGAGAAATTAATGAGTGTCTGGGGCTGCCCCTGACGTCACCTGGGAAGGGGCCGGGGCGATGGATATTGTGCAGTGTGCCCTCGGTCCGACCCGTCAAGCCCACATCCCGCCGCCGGGGCCAGGACATTCCTCGCTCAGGAGGATTTAGGGAGAGGAGAAACGTTAGGACGCTTTTAATTGGAAAGCAGGGTCCTCTTTCAGAGGGGCTTGTTTACTTAGGCTGGGCAGCAAAGGCTCGGGGGAGGCAGTAATTGAAGCGAGGGTTTGGGAGATTACAGACAACATATGGCTCGCTTTTTATCTGCGCTTTCTCATAAAGTGGCCCTTGGTGAGCAGCAGCCGGGGAGGAGGGAGGGTGGGGGGCTTCAAAGCACTGGTGGGGGGGACAGGGAAGAGGCTGAACAAGCACATCACACGCTGCTGGTGAAGGGCATCCGGAACTGGGGCCGGAGCAGGGATACCCCTCTGCATCCCCCGGCATGGCAATGGGGTCCCTGGTGGGGGGGATGCAGCAGGAGAGGGAGAAGCCACACTGACCATCCTGTGTACCTGTATACATGGGATGTGGCCCTGCTGTGCCACTGTTCCCAGAGCCATGTGACATTCCGAGACAAACTGCTGGTAGCCACCAAAAACAGGCAGGGATGGTGGTGGGGCTAAGCTACGGGGTCTGCAGGGAGATGGGAAGGGCTGGGACCCCCCAGTCAGAGGTGGCCAGGGGATGTCAGGGGCTTCGGGTTGGGTTTCTGACTGGCCAAGGGGTTGCCGTGCCCTTTTGACTCCCACACTGGCCCTTTGCATCCCTCAGGTCTCAGCTGGAGTTTCTCCCAAAATAAATATTTCCCCTGGAGGTTTTCGCTAAGTTGAAGCTCTTGGTTTGGCTGGAGCCCCTGACAGCGGGGCTGGACCACAGGCTGATGAGTCGCTGGGGAGGAAAAGCTCCCCAACTTTTCCCAAACTGCCCTTTTCCCCCACTAGGAAGAAACCCAAACCATTGTGGCCAACTTACTTACTCTCCTGCATGACATCTCCTCATTGGTTCCTATTTTAACTGAAAGAGTTTGCATATCCCAGAGGAAAAAATAGTAATTCTTCAATCAGTTAAGGACTTTCCCAGGGCTAAGGCAAAAGTCAGCGCCAGCGTGCCTGATTCGCCTGCGCTCCTGCCTCTACAGCTCCTCCAGCATTGGGCCATCACTCACCAGCTCCCTCCAGCCATCTCCTCCCATGGTCTCACTCTATTTTTTAAATATCATCCCCATTATTTGTGGGAAGGATTTTTTTCTCCTGAGCGAGCGGGGTTGCAGAGTTTGGACAGAACCCACACAGGCAGTGCTGCAAGGCAGCCAGGCTCCCACTGCAGAGGAGCGTGGTATTAAAGAGAAATACGGGCTTTGGGCAATTTTTGCTCCAGATCTACCAAACCCATCCGTATCCCTTCACACATCTTCTCCCAGCTACAGCATTCCAGTGCCTGGCAGGGAGAACCAGGCTTTGTCATGTCCATGCTTCGCACTTTAACACCACACTCCCAATCTTGATTTCTGCTTTTTGAATTCCAGTGCTTTGCTTTAGCAGGGAAAAGACAGTCCCCTGCCAGTTGCTGGCAGCCCTTTCCAGAGCACGGCATTTTAAGGGCAAATCCTTCCCTCTGCAAAGCAGAATTTTCCCCAGTGAGGCTTTTTAAGAGGAGCTGGGAGATCCAAGTGTGGGGCTTGCCACCCTGGCGAGGAGCGGCACTCTGTGGGGACAGAATTAACAGGAGCATTTCTGCTAGCAGATCATTTCCACCCCCTGGTCCCCAGTTCTGGGCTTTCTTACTAAATATGCCTTCCTGGGAAACATTCTATCCATGCAGCCCCTCCACTGACAAGGTCCCCGCTTAAGCCCTTGCCACTGAGGTGGGAGGGACTCTGGCTGGAGGATAACAGTGCTTATAAAGCTTCCCCTTCAGACCAAAAGGTCTTTCAGAGTTCAGGGCAGGGAGCCCAAACCTCACCTCCAGACCCTACCGCGCTCACAGGGGCCTTGGAGTGGGACCAGCCAGGGAGACGCCGGGCGCGGGCGGCCCCTTACCAGAATCCGACAGAGCCGGGCTCACCAAGCTCAGCAGCTCCCGCTCCTTCTCGTAGTCGCCCTTACAGAGGAGCTGCCCCTCCTTCAGCACAAACTCGTCGCCCTTCTGCAGGCGCCGCTCGCAGACGCAGCAGCAGAAGCAGCGCAGGTGGTAGACGCTCTTCTGGGCGCGCATCACCAGCTCGCTGGGCGCGATGACCTCCAGGCACCCGGCACACTTCACTGCAAACAGCCTGGGGGAGCAAGAGGAGATCCCACTGTGACACCCAGCTTCACACGGGAGCTGCTGGGGACAAGGGATGAGGCGCCCACGGTAGGGAGATGGGCATCGGCACAGGGTCACTGTGTGACACCCCCTTGGTGTTCGGATTGCGTTGAGGGGCTGGGCACAACAGTGCTGGCACCCCTCAGTGACGTGGCATGTCCTGCAAGTGCTGCACACTTGCCCTGTGCCAACAGAGGATGCTGCCTTTGGGTCAGCTTTAGCAGTTTGGGTTGGCCTGTTACCAGACGCTTGCCGTGAATGTGGTCAAATGACAAAGACCCCAGCAGCCAGATGCTCCAGCAAACAGGTGCCAAAGCCAACAGCCCAGCTACCACCGCCACCACCACCACAAGACACAGGACAGAACACATCCATATGAGTTTTACTGCGCCAAGTCCACATGTTCACCTGCCTCCAGCTCATGCCTAGACCTAAGGAGATGCTGAAGAAGGCAATGGGGCCAGTGAGCTTATTTGTGCATCTCCACAAGCACCTGCAGAAAGCATCTGCACTGCCAGTCATGCACAGACCACCCCATCCCTCTGGCCTGGGTCACTGGAACAGCCCCATTTCTGCTTGCAAAGACATCAGGAATGTCTAATATATCATAAAAAATCTCCATGGCAGCAAGTTTGGGGTTAAGGCCGGTGACAGACTGAAGACTTGGATGTGTCAAAAGGAAAAGAAAAAGCTCAGCTTGTTCCTTGACATTGATGTGACAGCATTCGAGGCATACCTAATTAAACCGTTCCCAGGTTTCAACACACTGGCTTTAGACTTAAAAGTCAATAATAATAACAGCAATAACACTTTAGATTGAAACAGAGCTTTTCTTTCTCTGGTTTTAAATGTCCTCACTGAGAATGATCAATGATTTACAGTTGGGGAAACTAGGGCAAGAAGAACAGAGGTGACAGCATCAGTGTTGGGTTGAGAGGACTTGGAAGCACCTGGAATTAACCCTGAAGTGGGTATTTTAAGGGAATGGAATGTCTTCCCCAATAAAGATGTTTGAAGGTATCTAACCAGAACCTCTCTCTACCACCCCCAGATATTTGAGTACTTGGCTTGGACCCCACAAAGTAAAAAAACACTGTTTACCCAGTCTTGTTCAAAATATCTGTGGGAACTGGACATTATTAGTCCCCTGTCTTGGATGACTTTGGCCCAGAAACACAAGTCAAAAGTCAGCACACATCCTGCAGAGATTATCTCCGAACATCGCCCAAGTCCCAGCCTGGGGATGCCCCAGAGACCAACACAGGGAGCTCTGCATCCAGTTTTCCACTGGGCCCTAGATAGCTCTCGCTTCCATGGTCCCCATCCCATTTTGTCCCTCGTCCCTGGAGGAGATGTGCAGAACTGGGTGGCTGGGGCTGGCTGGGAAGGGGACAGGCAGCCCTGCAGCCACCAGTTGGCTTTCAATTCTTTCTCTTTTTTCACTGATACAAAAAAGCTCATCGGAAATGTGCTGAATCAGCCCCATTCCTACAAGGAGATGACCAGATGCAAGAAAAACCCTCACAGGAAAACCATCAGAAAATAGGGACCCTTTAAAATGACCTGCCAATGGGCAGGGGCAGACACAGAGCATCACCTCCTGGTACCCCACATCTCAGCTGGTGAGCACCAAGCTCCAGAGGTAAACAGCTGCTCACCAGATGTGTCCACAGCTGGCAGGATGCCAGGGTGCACTGCCACGCCCCAGTGGTGCCCAACAGCCTTTAGGGCTGGGTGTCATGGGTTGGGAATGGGGCTCGCAAATGTACCCCATTTTATTGGAATTTTCTTCTTCCCACCTTTGGGTTCGCTCATGGACACTTCATGCTGGCACACAGGCTATGCCTGCTCCCTCCCAGGTCTTCCCCAAACAGTGTTGGCAAGCACAGGGATGTGGTGCATCATTCTTCCCATACCAAACAAATCCTGGGCATGCTTAACAAATTGTAGCATCCCCAAAGAAGTAGGAAAGAGGTATTATAAAGCTTTTATAAAACACTATTGTCACCACAGAGAGTGGAAACTCATCAAAGAAAATGTGGAGGTTAGGGAGCTTATAATTCCAGATACTGCCATTAATAGCTTTTATTTTTCTACATTCAGCTTTAATTTCTCAGGTTTACATACAACTGCCTGTCTCTTAGATGTGTGTATTTCCAACATCCCTATGACTGCCTTGGGAGGAGAGCGATGTATATTTCCTTGAAAGCACCCCTTCTGAAGGGTCATTTTTTTCTTGTTCCAGCTCCAAGAAACAATGGCTTGTGCTAATATTTCTATAGTCACTTCATCTTTAATTACATCTCTTTTATGTCACAGTGGAGGCGATTTGTATTCATCTGGTAACACATTCTCATCTTATTTAAATGACGCTTAAGCCCTACCTGTTGGGATTACTAACCTGCTCTCAGTAATAAAATATTGATAAGCTTTTACATTACTGCCATCTAATCTTCATAAATGAATGTGCCCAAAATTTGTTTCCAGGGCACTTACTAGAGAGCCACAAACCTTTGCCAGTCAGGCACAGCAGCACCAACCCAGTGATGGATGTTTCCAAGTCCAAAGCATGTCGCAAAGCATGAAGGTGTGAGTTCTAGGTAAATGGCTGTCTAATAGAAGATTCATAAAGCCATTCTGAGGATGCTGAATAAATGATTTTATTTCCCAGCTGCTGAGTCCCCAACAACTCTCACTGAGGGATGCCAGTCAGACCAAGCATCTTTCACTGCCCAGTGCAGGACTTCCCCATCCCTGGGCAACACGAGATGCACAGAAATCCCCATAAAACCTCTTCCACAGTATGAAACCATAGAGAGCTCCTTATAAACACACAATAAACCAAGACTATAGGTGCTAAAATGTGGCAGGCAGAAAAAACACAGCCTACCAAAGGCAGTGATGGAGAGGGAGCACAGGGCCTCACTGGTCTCTTGAGCCCTGGACAGCACCAGCAGGGACTGGGGAGTAACAGCATGCATAGATAACCCCCTGCACAGATAAACCCACAAATGGATAACCTCACGAATGGATACTTCCGTACAGTAATAACCCCATATAGGATAACTCCAGCATGGCTAACCCCTGCATGGGTAACCCAGCCGAAACACTCTTGGTCAACCTGAGATGAGGCTGAAGGAAAATTTTCTTCCAGCACCAAATCTAACAATTAATTTAACATTTTGACCTGAGCAAGACACACCAGACTGGATCCAGAGAAGTTTTTTTCCATCTCTGGGATTTTTAGCTCTGTGCCCAGGTCCCTCCCAGTGCAAGCAGGAACACAGAACAAATGCCATCTTTTTCTCCTCTCTTTATCTCTTTGTGCCTCCCTGCAGCTGCAGAAGGGACTGTGAAGTCGTATTTCCCTAAAGAAGGCTGCACAGAAGAGAAGGACAGGCTCTGCCCATGGATTTCAACAGGTTTTAAACAAAGGAAAAACTACCACTCCCTGAACTGCAATGGGAGCACTTTCACTTCTGCCATCCTTGGGGTGCTGCCAGCTTTAGTTCTCAGTAGAGGGTTTTCTCCCCTCCGTAGCCTGGGGTTCCAAAGCTAAACCAAACCGGACTGGCAGTGGTGAGTTTCTTTAGCCAGGTGGGAAGCTGGCAGGCACAGGCCAGGGCACCAGACAGGGAGACCTGCTCAGCACTGGGATGCTGGTGGAGTCCCAGCCTGCCACTGGCAGCTCACTAAATGCCTCATCCAAGCAATGTTTGTAAATGAAAAAAGCCCCACTCGACTGAGCAGGAATTGGAACAAAAAAATGGTGATGTGAGCAGTTTTTATCACAACACACAGCCTTTTGTGTCTGATCTTAAAAATGTTCCTGTATTGATTCATCTACCTTTTTTTGTTTGTTTGGTTGGTGGTGGTTGTTGTTTAGGTACCTTGTGAAATAACAATCTGCTGTTTTGAAACAGAAAGATTCTGGTGGTGGCTTTCAGGAAAATCCTGAAGCAAAATATTTGGGCATTTCCAAAAGTGCAACATTTCTGATGGTGTTAAGAGATATCCCCCCCTTCCCCAAGACACACTCCCACTTCTCCACACCATTCCTCTTCCTCAAGAAAGCATCCCAGACCTCTCCTTTGGGGTTTCCCATCCACACAGCATCCCTGAAACCTTGAAATGTCGACGTGTGGCCGAAGCCACCTCTGAGGTGGCGCACCTCACGTCCCCTCCCAACGCACCGATGGAGGGGGTGCGATGCAGGCAGCCCTGGTTTCCCACCGGAGCCACCAGCCCCTCTTTCTCCCTTTATGTTGAGGTGACAGGCTGAAAGGGGCCGTGATTGACGGGCGCTTCCCGGCTGCTGTCTGTCTGCGTGCGCCGCATACAAACACAGCCCCTCAGAGCCTCCCCGGGGAGGGGGCGGCGGGTCAGGGACGCCGATATTAAATACTGATGGACAAACCTCAATCGCTGGCGCGGAGGGTTGGCTCAGGCGGCGGGTAAGGTGAGGCAGCTCTGCTGCCAGGAGGGATACTTTCCTCCCTGCCTGCACCTGCCTGCACCTGCCTGCACCAGCCTGCACCAGCCTGTCCAGGGAGGAATAGGGGCAGCCCCTGTGTGACCCCCGCAGGCTCCCGCTGGAACGGGCACCATTGGCACCAGTGCCTACAGAGCAGCTGCCCTGCTTGCCTCCCTGCTGGGGCTGCCCACAGCAGATCCACAGGGATGCTGGGTTTTCCAATACTTCTGTGCAGAGACCTGACCAACTCATCTCCTGCTCTCACCACGGCCCAGGAGGAGCCTGAGCAAATCCTGAGCCTCAGGGCTCCGGAGGGAGTGAAGACACTGGATTGAGTTGTCTTGGTGCTTGGTCATCTTCTCACTCACTGTCCCTCATTGGAAGGGGGGACAGCACAGCAACAGGTCCTCAATAGGCTGGCAGTGGAAAAATGCCAGTCACTGTCAACTCCGCACCCATGGCTTGGGAAAGAGCTGCTGTCCTGCGGCTGCTGGGCTCACATCACCCTGTCCCCACTCTGGCCCCTGTGGGACAGAAGTGTGAGGCAGGGGGAATGGACTGTGGCCAAGCAGGAAGGTGGATGGATGCACCCCTATGTGCGGTGCCAGTGAGGGCATCCCCCAGCTGCAGCCATGGGGGGCCATGTGGACACTTGGCCCTGGCAGGAGGGGTGCCAAGGACATGGGAGCAACTTGGAAAGGGCTGAGTCCACCTCAGTGCTATGGAAAGCAGGCTGGCACATCCTGGGGATGGAGAGCACGATTCAGAGGGCAACTCTGCACCACTGATCCTGGGGACCTCTAGGGATCTGGGTTCCCAGGCTCGGGGAGGAAAGCACCCACAGCTGCCCTTCTTCCCTCACTGTGCACCCAAAGCCCTCGGAGAGTTCTCCAGTGGGACAGAGGAGAGATGTTTAGCCTGGGACTCTTCTCCTGACCCTTCCCCGTCTCCCAGCTCCCTCCCCCCCACCCCGAGGCGGACAAGTGTTCGCTTTACTGCCTGGCAACGGGGCCGGGGCTAAGCTTGCTAAAATATGAGTGTTTTTTGGCTGGAGTACCAGAAGGCTGCAGTCCTACAGAGAGAAAAAAATTGAGCACTCCATGCCATGGCTCCAGAAAGGGGGAGAATTAGGTTTCACACCGAGCAGGCTGGACCATGGCATTCTTTAGTTAATGCTTAACAAACGCCCAAACAAAAGCGGCCAACTTCGCTGCGTGTTTGTAAAATGTATTCTCAGCAGATTCGGGTTTATTGGAGAATTCACTCGCTTTGCAGCAAGTGGCGTTTTCCTTTTTTTTTTTTTCCTTCCTTTAATTTCCCTTCTCCTCCCTCCCCCCCGGCTCAAGCCCTTCTCATTCCTGCTGCCTGAATGCGTCTTCCGACACTTTGAGGGAACATGGCAACCGGGCTGAAACGGGCTTATTTCATCCCAGGGGCTGATGTGAGCTCGCCTCCATGGCCCCAGGGTGCAAGTTCTCCCGGGGTCCAGCCAAGCTGCTGCTGACAACTGGGAAGAGGGAGTCTGAAAAGCCAAGCCTCGGCCTCTTGCAAAATCACCCCTGAGCAGCTGGGTGGTGGCTGTCTATTCCGAGAGGCCAGGAAAGTGAGGAAGGGAGGTGAAGCCTGGAAGTCCTGCTTTTCACCTTTCTTCACTTAACCCAGCTCTCTTGTGGTCCAAGCCCAGTAGTTCTACCTCATCCAGCATCCCATTCTGCTGCACATCCTGGCCCTGCACACCTCATTGGAGAGCCCATCACAGCAGAGGGATGCCAACAAGCACAGCTTGCTTTCAAAGCCAGAGCAAATCCTGGGGATGGATGAGGTGTGGAGGAGGGGGACATCACCATCCAGGGACCCCTGAGGCTTTGAAGGGGTTAAACTGGGGGGTCCATGCATGGGTATTCTGCAGGAACACCCCCAAACAAGCTCCAGCCATGATGAAAGTGCCTAAGCAGGTCCCATGTCCCCCTCTGGAGCCTGGTGGCACGGCAGAGGACACTTGTGATGAGGGACATGGTGGGGAGGTGGTGGCAGAGAGAAAAGGGGGGCAGAAGAGCAGAGGGGGTTTTTAACCCTGCTTCTGCTACACATGAACCATCCAGGCTTTCCCAGGAAAGTGCACCTTCATCCCTGCCTCCTGGACAAAGTCCAAAAGTGGTCACTTAACACCTTCTGGACCCTCCAGAGACCATGCTGTGACACACAGGGGCACTGCTAGAATAATAGGGTTAAGTAAACAGACCAACAAAGCCTTTCCAGCAAACTGCTGCTGCCAAAATACACCAGCAACTCTCAAGCCTTCTCCACATCGAAGTAAAAGGTCGAGCAAGTACACAGCTTCTAAGGCTGCTTTGAGTTGCTTCATTTCTGATCAAGGACATACTAGTAAGACTTTCACCAACAACATCCTATAGCAGCTGAGGCCTCCATGTCCCCTCCAGAAGCCTGATAAAAATCCACTGGTGATTGCAGGAGTGGCCAGAAAGTGATCTCTTGGGCAAGGCTAGAAGAACAAAACTAAAACGCTGTTTTTACTCTCCATTTCCCTAAAGGCTGCTTCTTTTTGTGGTTCCTCACTCACAATAACAGTGTGTAGCACCAAGGCAGGGAGTTGGCCCCATTCCAGCAGCAACTGAGCACCTGGTTTTGGAGGCAGGAGCCACACAGGTAGGAGAGGGAGAGGCATACACAACATCACATCCAAGCCAAAATGTCCCCCCAATGAAGACAAATCAAGGATCAATCCCATCCACTCCCCAGCACAGCAGTTCTGCATCCAAGTGATGCATCTCCCACCAAGCTGAATTTTGAGCAGTGACCCCCCTCACCCCCCCGTGCCCCCAAGAAAACAAGGATAATTGAAAAACCACAATATCACTAGTCAAATTTAATATTGAGAGCGAGTGAGCAGGAGCCAGAGGTCAGAATTAATTACACCCCACCATATTTCAGCACGCTGCCGCAGCTCCGTGTCCTTTCCTTGGGGAGCAGTGCTTCCACAGAGAGGTCGACAGACATTATTAGAAAGGACTGATTTAAACGTACCCCCAGGAGCTTTTCAGCTTGTCTCTTCAGAGCCTTTGTTTGTCCTGAGATTAATGGAGAGGCAAATGATGGAAAAGCAAAGTCACCAGGAGCAAGAGGATGTGCCATTGCTGCCGCCACCACCCCGATTTGGCTGGCTTTGTAAGCGGGGCAGGAAAAACTAGGAGAGAAGGAAATGCTGTTCATGTAATTAATTTTGTGGATAAAAATGTGATGATCTTGAAAACTAATTTTTTTTGTTTTCCAAGAAGTAGATATCCTAGCTAAAACCTCCTGAGGGCTGGTTTTCCAGCCTCCTCGGGGATTTTATACACCCACTGTTTTTTTAACGTGCTGTACCACCATGGGTGAAGGAGCTATTTTCGTTCTGCTCCAGCTTAAGGTACCCTCTCTTGCAAGTCATTATATTTGTTTCTGACATTTTTTAAGCCTCCTATGATGGAAAAATGGTATAGACACAAAACAAAATCAAACCTTTCTATCTTCCGTATGTATTTTCAAAAGGACGGTTACAAAAGAAGAAAGGAAAGGAAAGAAAGAGTGCTCAGATCAAACAGAAAAATCTCCTTTCTCAGGCGCACCTTTCTCAGGTACTGGTTCCAGTGCTGACCAACCTGATCCAGCATCCAAGTCAGCCCTACTACAAGAAGAGGAAGGACTGGGGACCTCCAGTCCCTCCAGTCCCATCTCCCCCATGATGCCATAAATTCACCTCCACCTTGTACCAGCAGGTTCAAAAAGGAGCAGGCAAATCCAGGGGACTGAGTTCAGCACCAGCCTGGTCCCACAAGTCTAACCTCACCCTTAGGACTCCCCATAGCCCTGCTGCCCGGGGCAGCATGGGCTCCTCTGGCCTTTGGGGGGATTTCCTGGAGCATCACCATCAAGCGCAGCGCGGGTGGATGTGCATTGGGTCCAGCCGTGCCACCGGCGCTGGGGCTCCCAGCTGCTCTCAAGTCTCCTAGGCTACAATCAAGGCTTGTGTTTTCCTTTATTAAACAGAAACCCCGTATTCCCCCCAAGGACTCTCTGAGCTCTCAGGGATGGGCTGAGGGAGCTGTCATTTCCCAGACGTTTAAAATTCACAGGGCGTTCGTGCCGATGTGCCAACACGGCAAATTCTCATTAGGAGGTGGCCAATATCCTGTCGAGCTTCCCGGCGCTCCAGCAGCTATAAAAATCGCTCGGCTGTATGAAAGCTAAACAGAGCCGGACACAGAGACCAGCTGCTTCGGACCAGCTCGGCAAACAGAGATCCACGGGAGCACATCGGGCGCTGCCGGCAGGGAGATATCACTCTCCCGTCTGGGTTATTTCTTGCCTTATCTTTTATTTCCCTGCACCCCAGCTCACCCTCAAGTGGGGTTTTGCATAAATATCATCTGTGTGTGTTGTCAGGTCGTTGGGATGGAGTTGAGGGGGGTTTTTTTGATAGCATTTCCACAATGGGAAGCAGCTGTTGTGGTTAACAGGCTGCTCCGGAGCAAAAGCTGCGCTGCACATCGAGATATCTCAGAAGAGGCATCCTTCATACATAGCTCCGTGCACTAGAGAGCACTATAACATGTGTTTCCATGAAGTTTGTTAACTACTCGGCTAAACAAGAGCACTGGAAATGCCAGAGGAATATGCTCTGGAATGAATGGAAATATTCATCTAAAAAGACATTAAATTTAAGCCATCTTTTTTTTCCCCTGCTCCGCTGAGCTCATGTTGCTGTGCTCTTCTAGTGTGTGCTCTTGGGATGGGGTTTTGGGGGAAAAAGATGCTTGGGGTGTATTTTCCAACCTCATGGCACCTGAAACAGGGATAATGTAACAGATGACGGCACATGAGGCGGGGGGGTTTCTCATGCCATCGGTGGTTCGGGGACGCGGCGACAGAGCCAGCCTGGCCACGGGCAGCAGGTCATCAACCACGATTCCTGCAAGCGACCTGCTCCCAAGTGACATCTCATGTGAGACCAGAGCTTTTTGTGGGTCTGAGCATCAGCTTCTCAGAGGCACTGAGCATCCAAGGGGTTCAATAAGCCCCAAGGCACTCAGTGTTATAATAAACCAAGACAGAGCTTCAGGAAAATTTGATTATCAAACATTCAAAATTTGCTTGCTTCTCTAGAGCTTTTTCCTCTTTAGTCTGAGGTAGCTGGGGAGAAAAGTTTACATTTTTAGCCAACACACTCTTGAAAATTCAGTAATAAACCAACATGAATCCAAACCTTGATTTGATGGCTGTGTAGTGACTGTATTTCAACATGACTTCAGTAGCCATGAATGCCCCTCTAAAAAGCACTACTTGATGCCAGTAAATGAGCAGCAGTCTCAGATCCTGACATAATCAGAGGGGTCAATATCTTCCATGGGGAGAGAAAATGCTCAGAAGGTTCCAAAGTAGCCTAAAGCACTGGAGCTGGCTAAGAGTTTTCCCATAAAATCATTTCCCTTCATTCTGCTTGCTCTATTTTTACAAATATATATATATATATATACACACACACACACTCACACACACACACACACACACACACACACACACACATACACACACATGTATATACACATTAAACATCTTTTTCTGAAAAATCTTAGCTTTCCACATAGTTTTTTTTAAATTCAGCCATGAGCCCAAGGGGGCCTCTCTGGTTCAAGTCACTTGGGTACTGAAGGGCTGTGCCCAGGGATGCTGAGACACCTGGAAAAGAGGGACTCGGGTGCTTTGTTCCCACTTGGCCAAAGCCCAGGTTGGATGCCATCTTACCACTTCCTACCCAAAACATTCTTCTGGAGCTTTTTGATCTGAAAACATCTCTTTTCTTTTTTTTTTTTCCTTAACTATTCTGATTTTCACACCAAGGCATGCTGACGCTGAGTGTTGACACCTTGGAATGTTCTTCCAGGCAGGAACTATTGATGCTCTGCCCCACGCACCCCTCACCCCACAGCATTCCCCAGTGTGTTCCCATCACCAGGGCTCCAGGGAAAGCTGAGCAAGGATGGGGGAGCAAAGAGCAGAGACCCCTACAAGGGGAGACAAGGATGCATGAACAGCCCTGTCCCCTGTGCCACCACTGGGGTTTATGCCACAGTCATGGTTGCAGGGATGCAGGGGATGGTACCAGCTTGCCAGGCTACCTGAGACAGGTCCCAGTGCTGCCAAGGTACCAGGATGAGCTTTTGATAGATTAGATGGCAAGAGCAAACACGCTTTCTCTAGGAAACAGGTTCCTGCCACTTGTCTGCTCAGGGTTATCACAGCGTCAGGGGCAGCAGCCCTTCCCAGCAGCCTCCGACAGCCATAGAGGCAGGATATTACTTTGTTGCTTATTCATTTTATTGCCTCTCCTTTCTAAATATTTGCTTGGCAGGGAAAGGATTCCCTTTACACCGTATCTGTTTTTACAGGTCAATTGAATTTCTGGCGCTCTCAATCCCTCTTTCCCTCCAATTGCATTTGCAAAACAAATATTGATTGTACCAATTAGCTGTGAACCCTTCATGGAAGATATCTCAACACCTTCAGCTGGGAGGAGGCTCTTCCACCTACTGGATATGCCAGTGGGGTGGAAGTTCACAGAGCAGCAATGTCAGGGTAGGGCTCTGGAAACGCCAAGCAGGACCCTTGGGAAGACAACAGCAAGAATGACGTTGCTAATCCTTCCATCTAGAAGGCAACATTTTTGAAGGGTATTAAATCCAAACTGGAGTGTCCCCTCACACTTGAGACAACTGTAAACTACCCTTTGTCTGCTGTTCACTCTGGAATATGATGATTGCAACCAAGGGAGACCAAAAACGGCACCAACAGCCAGGCTGGAGGTTAGACCTGCTAAACCACAAAGCCACTCATCCCCAGCAGCAGCCTCATGTCTTTCACTGCAACACTAAAACGCACCAGCTCATTCATTAATGGCATGAAGCTCTGCCAGGGGCAGTTTAGATTGAATATTAGGAAAAGCTTTTTCACCCAGAGGGTGGTTAGGCACTGGAACAGGCTTCCCAGGGAAGTGGTCACAAGCCTGCCAGACTTCAACAAGTGTTTGGACAACACTCTCAGGCACATGGTGTGATTCTTGGGGCTGTCGTGTGCAGGGCCCGGAGTTACGATTTCAATGATCCTTGTGGGTGGTCCCTTCCAACTCAGGATATTCTGTGATTCCATGATTTGGGGAGAGATGGGATAAGAAAGACACCTCCCCCCAATTAGGTGTTAGAAAGTACCTTCTTTTTTCTTCCCCCTTTTGTCAGGTGTCGGATAAGCAAGTGGCTTTGGGCAGCACCATGAGCACAGTTCTGCCTGCCCCAACACCACTTGCTCTGTGGAAAAGCTGGCCTTTTTTTAGGGGATGAACTAGATCATAATGATAAAGGAGAGCACTCTGGGGTGCTTTGCTGCAGAGCAAAAGACCACACCGACACATTCTTGCCAAATCACATCCTTTAAATAAAAAGAAAAAAATTTTCTCCCAAACATATCTTTAGGGCTTGCCTCCAAGCTGTCTCACAAAAAGCACCAGGCACGTTCAACCAAGCACCATGTCACACTTCATCCCTCTGATTTCATTAATCTGGGTTTTATCTATGGCTTCCTTTAAAGGTTTCATGAAAATCCGCAACTGTCGCAGGGATAAGGGAAAGACATCTTGGTGGACAAAGAGTTGGTGTTAAAAACTTGCTGTGTTTTGCTCTGATGCAGTCTAAACAACTTAAAAAAGAACAAATGAGGGGACTGAATAGCACAGCAGTGCGAGGCACGGTGGGGATCCTTCACCCTCACACGCACCAGCCTTTGGTGACTCTCACCTTCCGCCAGCAGCTGCTGGGACAAGGGTCCCCAGCCCTGCCCGGGATGACGATGCCAGCCCTGGTGTCACTCCAGCAGGAGCTGTGGCACAGCCCCAGAGCTCACAGCCCACTGATGGCCAGTGGCAAAGCATTCAGAGCACACTGTTAAATGTATCCTGCCTGTGTCAAAAGTCACAGCCCAAGGCAAAGGCACAGGGCGGGGGGTGGCAAGGGGGGTCTGACGGATTAGCCATCGAGGCGGGACATGGATTAGCCAGTCAGTCTGCAGCCTGCTGGGGCCAGGATGTGGATTACTCTGCTGTGACAGTGCAGGACTGATGCTGGGCATGGCTAGCCACTGGTCCCTCCCGGTGAGGACTCCCGGGCTGCTGGGGATGCTCAGCCTCAAAAAAAGCCTCTTTTTCCAGTTCTCACCCTCCAAACAATGCTTCAAATCCCAGAAAGCAAAAACAGTCTGCAGCCCTCTTGATATTATCTGCAGCCTAGGGAAGGCAGATTGCCCAGCCCAACCCAGGAGTGCAGGATTGGCCCAGCATCAGCGAGAAATGCTTTTTCTCCCAAAATATAGGATGGTTTTTTTCCCCACATTTCTCTGAATCACAGCTGGCAGAATTCAGGTTCCTCCTGCAGTGCTGGGGTAAAATGAGACTAGAATACAGAACAGTCTCCTTTCCATAGCCAGATCAAGGGTACAAGGCCCGGTATCCACATGGGGGTCAGGTCCCCTCTGCAAGCTGAATTAAAGCCAGGACAGAGATGTGGATATATAAGAATGCTGAAATACGTACATGAGCCAGTCGCATCTGATGACAGCATGCACACATCCAGCATCCCGGGGAGGAGGGTGGGAAGCAGATGCCTGGTTAGAGAAAGGAGGGACTGGCCACAAACCACTCACACTACTCTGCAGCTTGGACAAGTACAAGGCTGTTTGGATCCGTGTTTTGGGCTCAGGCCCATCTCTCTAGTTTAAAGCAGCTGAACAGAGCCCAAAGGCTCATTAAGTTGGTCTGCCTAGAACTGGTTCCACCGCCAGGACATTTCATCCCAACGTGAACCCAATGTTTCCCTTCGTGGCCACAAGGAATTTGGGGCAAGTGAGAGGAGGCAGCCCCCATGACCAGGGCAGTACTGCCAGCTCCCAGTGTTTCACCCAAAATGGGTGACAGAGAGTGCTGGAGGAGGCCCCATGCCCACAGCCTGGAACTGGGTGAGAATCCCACCTTTTTACTATTTCCCTATTACTGCCTCCCATTTTAAACTGATCTCCCTGGGCTGCAGCAGGAGCAGGAGCTCTCAGGCTGGCAAGTCCCATGATCTTGGAAACAACCAAGCAAAGGCAAAGAGCCTGGTATTTATCCTCAATCCATGTCAAATGACATGATGGGAAAACCAAGGTCAGGAGCAGTATTTGTTTTGCAAGCCTGTCTCCGGGACGCGCAGAGCAGAGGCAGCCTGAATCCCCCTCCCTCGTGTCAAGCAACACATGCGCCCATTCCCACCCAGTGACATCCCTAAGAAAACGTCACCATGCCACCTCCCAGCCTTGATGAACCCTCTAAAGGTCAGCACCGAAGGCATGTCCACCACATATGGTTATTAGTTCTCTGTGGGTCCATCCATTCCTCCACTACAGCTGGGTGAACAATTCACAGCGCATAAATTTATCTAGCAGATCTCAGCCCACGTGCTGTTTGCTAACAGTCTGTAGAGAGGCTATATTTTATCCCTTTGGGTTTCTTGGCCAGCATTCAAGCTCCTGACCCTGATTTATTCGCAATCGGTCAAGAGCCACATTTCATCTCCATAGGCCACGTCTGCACAGAGCTATTCAGAGCACGTGGCTCGATGTCCCACAGCAGCACCGGGACATCTCGCCATAAGGCAGCCCTGGCTCTTTGCAGCACCTTCAAGAGGTAACTGGGGGGGTGGGGGGTTGTGTTCAAAAATAGGCTCTGCGGGGGCAAACCTTGCCTGATGAGAGCAGCGTGGCCAGAACAAACCGCCCCTCTTCTGCGCACGAAGGCGATGAGAGCTCCAGATGCCGGCCCAGGCTGGCTCACCGCCTGTCCTCATCCCATCTCACCACCTCTTTGCCTACCTCTCTGCCTATTTATAGTCATGGAAGACCTTTGCACAGTGCCCAAGCAGGCAGAGGGTTGAGTGTATAGGCGGGATGGCAAATGCCGCTCTTTAACTTTCTGAAGTCCTTTTTTTTTCCTGCCTCCCAAGGGGGCTGCCATGGACAGCTTGAGGCAAAACCTTGGGACCAGCTAGAAAACATTGCTCAGAGCTACATTCATCACCAGCCCGGCCCTGGGGGTTTATACAGCACCCTATGCTGTGTCTCAGCAAGTTTTTCCAAGGGGAGCAATCCCACTCACAATACATGTGAGGATCCATCTGAGAAACCAAACCAGGTAACACAATCAAGATGATGAGAGAGGTACAGAGTAATCTGCAGAATTCAGGGAAAAAGAGTCATGTGAAGGATCAGGGTTAGTACTGGGAAGCATCAGGGTTAGTATCAGTCCTATCTGACGTCTTCATCGGCAATTGCAATTAGGGACTAATTAACATGTTAATAACATTAGTAGGAGATAATAAACTGGAATGGATGGAAATGGCAAAACAATTTGAAGGTGACCCTGGAGAGATTTAAAAAAAAAGTAACAAAGGAAATTCAGCTTGGAAAAATGCAGCTTTTGCAGTTCAGGGGAAAAACATCCGGAGCAGATGCTATGGCAGGAGGAGGAAGGTGGGAGCAGGGAAGTGGAAAGCAGCTTGGTGTGCAAGCGTGTGCTGGGCTCATGAAGGAAGCCAGCCCAGCAGCATCTCTGCAAGCCAGGTCCCAGGGCTTGCCCACAAGTGGCTCAGTGAGCAGGGCAGTCTGCAAGGCTTTACCAGGAGAATGGAAGAAGGACCAGCACTGCATGCTGGTGGTCAACCGGGCATCCTGCTGGGGTGGGCTAGTGATGTGTAGGAAAAAAAAATATCCCAAGCAGAACCATTAAATGCAACTGGACTTCATCTGAAGCTGTTTGCCCCTGCCTGGGCTTGGGAAGTCCCACTGCATGAACATTTGCCCTCTGGGCTGTAAATCTGTGCCTGGCTGCCAGGTGGATCTACCACATACAGGCAGGCAAGAGGTGGCAGAGAGCTGCCACTTTCACTCTGGGTGGAGCAAGGCAGGGAGACAGCAGTTGGTATGCAAAGCTAATGGTTTTGTTCATTCATAAGAACCCCCACACCTCAGCTGTACACAGAAGTAATTCCTCGTCCTCTGAAGAGTCTCACAGTGCCACCAGGACTCACTATATGCCCTGTATCAACCAGCATGAAATGCTGGATGCCTCTGCCCCTCCAGCCATGCTGAAGCTCCCTGTGTCTCCTCCATCGGATGAACACTTGGTGAAAACTGCCCCATCATTGTCTTATGGGTCGTGGGATGAGGGGTGGACCCTGAGGGTGGAACACCTTGGTGGTCCCAGTCCTGGTATCACTGCTGGTCTACACTTAGTAGCAAAATGGACAGAATTGTTTTCTTGTAAAGAAAACTCTATAACTAAATGACCAAAATGGGGTAACCCAAGTTCCTTTCTTACAGGGACCCTCATGGACCTGTGCCTCTTGGTGCAAACCAGGTGGCTGCAAAACCAGGCAGGTCACAAGTGATCATGGAGGGAGGATGGTGGGGCTGCAGCACCTCTCACATTACTCTGGGAGCCCCAAACGAGACCGATGAAACTGCATGAAGCACACCTTCAGCATTGATCCTAACCTCCCAATTCCAATGGCAGGAAGGACTTTGCTCATCCCTGAGATGTGCAGGATGGAGAGCTCAGACAGGCTCACCTGATCTCTGCAGCTTTGCTGTGCCAACAGCTCCTTCTGCCAAATAAAAAACAGCAGCTGACAGGATTGCAGGGAAATGGCTGGGGTCATTCAAACACCCTTCACCCTGACACACAGCTGCTCCTTTGCCTCTCAGCTGGAGTCCTATACCCCCAAACCCTGGCGCTCCCCAGCTGGGCATCCTTAGGAGTCCCTGTCTCGTCTCCGAGTGCCTGATAATCCAGGCAGACCAAACAGGACCTGAGTCATTGCCACTTGTCCCCACCACCTGGGGACAAGGAAAGTCACACCAACCATGTCACAGTGTCTCCTCCAAATGGCTGTTGTCATCTCTGATGTCTGAGAGCTCAAGACGCTCCCTGGACCATCTGAAGGGTTTAAAAATAGAACCAATTCAAGGGAAACCCAGGATTCTAACCCACCAGGACCGGTTTTACAGCCACGTGAGCTCTGGGCTGTGCAGCTGCCCCACAACGGGATGGGGCAGGAGTTTTATTGGCCAAAGGGGGACTGAAGTGGTTCCTGATGCTCAAGGATCTGGAGGCAGTCAGGGAGGAGCAGAGATGCTTTCCCGTGATTTGTGGGCTGTTCTCAGGCTGTCCTTGCTGCCAGGTCTTGGGCAATTTCATGACTTTTGTTGCAAACCAAAAGAACAGGAGACATATGTGAAGGAGGAAACTTGCATTCCTCTCGCCTAAGAAATCCCTTCTCACTTTCCCCCAAATCACACATACACCCAATCTCAGCCTCTCCGGGCTGGCTTGGACACCAGCTTCCCTCCCACACCCAGATGACCTACTCATCCAGAAATGGTCAGGGCCCGCAGCTGGGGCGTTATCCTCTTCTCCTTCCTTTCCCATGTCCTGCCTGTACAGCCCTGCTGACAGCCAGGGCAGGCAGGGGAACCCTTCACCTTCTGCTGCCGAGCCAAGGGGTGGAAAACACCAGACAAAAACAGCCTCTCCCAGCAGCATCAGTGCAAAGGGGACCCAAGGCCTCCAAAGCTCCCCCCACCAGCCCCTCTGCAAGCTGCATCCCAAGCACCTCCACACCTCCTCTTCCAGAGATGTCCCCAGTGGCTTGCAAACATGGATGTTGTATTTCTCTGTCCCTGTTTCCCAGGAAACAACCCTCACCGGGCACACTCTGCCTCTGGGAGTGGTGGTCCCCAAAGCCAGACATGGATGTGGCACACCAGGCCACCATGCCTTGATTTCTACAGCATCTCCCTTCCTCAGGGGGCTCCTCTGTCCCTGAAAGTCCTCTGTGGGATGCAGAGGTGGGAACGGACTCACACAAAGCTGAAACACAGCGGTAACATCACCTCAGGCCACGAGGCCGTGTATGCACAGGCAGAAAGCCAAAGCCAGCCCAAATTCGCTGTGAAAGTCTGTGGGGAAGGTACATACCACGAGGAAAACCATCCGAGCACAGTCCAGATCAAAGCAATACAGAGCCCTTGGCTAGGGAACCAACTGCTGAGAGATTTGCCCTGCTTACTTCCATAGCGCATTACCACTGAAGCCTAAGGGTGTCACCTGTTGAACACCTTCTGGGGTAGGGAATGCAAAGAGTGACCTGCATGTCACCAGCATGGAAAGGTTCCTCCAAGCCACCTCCTGAGAAGGAGAAAGCAGGGGACTCATTTCAAAACAGCCTCTTCATCCTTGTGACCACCACAAGGTACTTCCCACATCCAACTAACTTGTCAGAGAAGGCATCTATAAGGCTGATTAAAACTCACCTCCAAGAGAAAACCCTGTCCCCCAAGGCCAGTCATGCCACTCCTGGGGAGTTTTCACTGGTGAAAAGGTGAAGCTGAGACCTCACATGAAAACTGTGGGGAGAAGCCTGGCAGCGCTGGGTTAAGCAAGACCCTGCAATCTGGCTGTGGGGCATTCGCCTCTGCAATCTTGGCTTTGCAATGGGTTTTCAGGTCCATTTAACAAAGTGAGACAGAAAATTGGATGCCAGTGCCTGCTCAGTGGAGGGAGAGCCGCCACCCTGTTCCAAGCCCATCTCACTGGGGCCTATTGAATTTATTTCCCCCCCCTTCTAATGGAGAATAAAGATAAACCCCAAGCTCAGACCCAGACGAAACACAACGTAACACACCATGCTCAAGAGGAAAGGTCAGCACTGGAGCAGTAGGAGCAAAGCACGATCCTCTCATAGACCTTTCCACCCACATTTCCACACCCAGCTGGATATAGGGCTTCCCAGCTGGGGTGGGACCCTTCTGGGTAAGAGGAGAAAAGGCTCCAGGGTGGATCCTGCCATTTCCTATTCCAGGAAAGCCAGAGCTTCTTTGAACTCTGTCCTTCGGCTGGAGAGAGTGAAATCTGGAGATGCAAAAACACACACCCCAACGCTAATTTAGACTTACACCTTCCCCAGTGTCAAGCACTGGCATCCTGAAAACATCACCGACCCATGTGCACGCCAGACAACTCCACAACAGACGGAGAAGCGGGATGTGATCTGCTACGCAAACATTGAACAGGCAGGCGAATATCAGCCACTAGATTTGATCTTTCAAGCCCCAGTGCCTTGCCCCAGGCAGCCAGCAAGACTATTATTATGACTCAAGGCAGCCTGGCTTCTGACTGCTTTCCCTGCAAGCACTGCCCCATGGAAGGATGTGCAATTCCCACCAGGGTACCCCCCATTGCATAGATATTGGATTTGGGAAACACTTTTTTGCTGCAGGCGAAACAGCTTCTTTCCCACACCTGCCCTTTCAAATGAGAGTGGTTTAACACTGTTTGCTGAGCAAAAAAAAAGCCACTGGCATCCCTAAAGCTGGCCCAGCCCCATCTCTCTGCTGCAGGGGGAGCCAAGGAAGAGCAAACCAGCAGAGATAGCAAGCAAATGAAAGGTGTTGCTGGAGGGGGGAAGCTGCAAACAACCCCACGTGCCAGCATAGCCCTGTGAAATAGTTCAGCAGCCCCATCCATGGGCTGGGGAGTTAACAAGAAGGGGTTGGGGCCCCACAGAACCTGCAAACAGCTTTAGGACACCTCATGGCAGGAGCAGAGAGAGATTATACACCAGGGCAGATTGTGAAAGCAAGATAGACACCACCTCCCTTGCTCCAGCAGCTAAATGTCCTCCTGAAGCATCAACTTGAGCTGGGGTGAGCTCAGCAGAGGCACAGGACCACCCAAAACATTCATGCAAGACACTGCAAGGTGCTGCAGTGCTGCTGCACTGGGTGCTGAATGCAATAGGCATGAACAGCCCCACCCTGGGCCGCTCTTCCAGGAACCCCTGTTGCTTTACAATGCACCTTTGGATGTAACAGGACCCTGTTTGCTCCCCAGCGTTACCTGTAAAACAAACCCTCCAATAATCTCATTTTCCAGGCTGTAAACCCGCTCGTCGGTCGCTGGGATATGGATGCGTGGGGGCCTCCCCTCACCACACTGTTCTGATGATCTCAAGATCCTCAATGGGGAATCGTGCCCGGTTTCTGCAAACTATGATCTAACCTAATTCCCTCCATCCCATCACTTCAGGATTTACAACGCGCAACCTCCCCTGAAATGGTTTCTGGTAAATTCTTTGAAAGCTCTTCTGGTCCTCACATCATCCGTCAGGGTCAGCCACGCATTAATGGCAAAGCATTTATGAGCCAGGTAACTCGTTCCCCAGCAAGTGAGTTTGCTTATGCTTTTTAAATTCAGGAAGCAATTAATAGTTGCCACAAAAGCAATGTGCTTGTCTTGGGTGAGGGCCATAAAGCCCTGATTTGCCTTGGGGAATCTGGATGCCTCTGTCTCCACAGGTACCTTCCACAAGCACAGTGGTTGCAAGGTAAGTTGTAATGTTTAACACCCAATGATGGGAAATCTTCATGCACCCACTAACCTGAAGAGCTGTGACTCCAGCTTCCTGAGCCAGCTCGAAGTGACTATTTCAAGAAACAGCATGGCCAATACCAAAAAGTCAAATAAACACACGAACTGAGCATCTTCCAGCTGTCCCTAGATCCAGAGAGCGAGAGGGGTTGTCTGTCAGTGAAGGTAGGGGAGGACTCCATTGAATCCCTTGACCCTGGGACTTGTAGCTTTAACAACCTAAAAGCCACAGATAATGCTGTGGATGAAGCCAAGCTCCCAGCAGAATCTGTGGATCTGACAAGGCATCTTGTAGGAAGGTAGAAAACCCTAGTCCCTGGAGCTCAGCATCCTCTGCTCACACTGAAAACCCAGCCTCTGAAGTCCAACACCTCCCATTCACACCAAAAAAACCCCACTTCCCAGAGCCTAGTATTCTCTGTTCATACTGAAAACCCAGTCCCTGGAGCCCAGCATCCTCCACTCATACAAAAAAAACAATCCCTAGAGCACAGCATCCTACACTCATGCTGAACAACTGCAGCACCTGGAAAGTGGAGGCAGAAGCATCCACCCCATGGTACTTCCTCCTTCCTGCCCAGCATAGGTGTCTTTTCATGGAGAGAGAATCCACCCACTGCCTCCCACTAAACACATCAGCCAGCTGCAAAGCTCCCCAGGTTTTAGGAGACAAGCTCCCTTTCCACACTGGCCCCCTCACAGCTATCAGAAAGCAATGATTTCCAGGCTCACCCCTCTGCACTAGACTTCAACCAGCTGCAGACAGGCCCATGCATATCCTCTTCCTAATCCTTCATGCACAATCCCTAGACAGTCCCTGGCTTTTATTATTTTCTGGCAGGAGAGAGCACCATGTTAACCCCTGTGTGCAGGCTGCAGCCTGAGCATCATTCAGCACATCCCAGCTTGGGTCCAAATTATAAATGAAATGTTCATGTAACAAGAGAACTGGTGAGGGCCAACTGTCCATTAATATTCTAAACCTTTAATTCTAATTTAACTATCTGTCCAGGCAATCCCTTCTGACTGCTTGATATAGTGATGGGCCTAAAACATGTATTTATTGATAAAGCCATGGGAAACTCTTCCCATGGGAATGGCCATGCTTTCCTGTGGGGTGTTGAAAGCCAAGGGACAGAGCAGGCAGCAACATCACCGGGTATCCATCCAGACAAGGACCCTGCACTCTCACCTCTGCCAGCACACCCTCCCCTACTCAGCAGTTCCCTCAGCTTCAGGGATATGAGATAAATTCCTTACTGGGACATGTTTTAAGCCACAGTGAGTGAGGGAATATTGTCTGTATGTACACTGGAAGGTCCTGTCCTTGGCACGATGCTGTAGAACTCTCAGGGGATGGAGTCGTACCTGCACAGGTTCTGGCTAAGGGCAGTTGTTTCCAGATGTGGAGACAGCGTGTCGATGGCACATGAGACACAGCCAGGGTTTGCATCCCAGGAGCACACCCTGCAAGGGGAGATCCTGAGATGTGGTCTGCAGCCTCATCAGATGGGAGCAAAACAGCCTCCATCTCCGAGTCTGAGTTCCTGAGGTGCCAGAGGCTTTTCCCCATGAGGGAGCAGAGCCCAGTGAGAGGTTCAAGAGCCAGGAGAGGCTGCAGCCAGGAGCTGCCCCTCTGGCCCCAAGCTCAGCACTGACCTTGAAATGCAGGACAGGCGGCTGCCATCGCTGGCATCATATGATCTGTTACAAAAGACGATGGGCTCTACTTAGAGGTTACACACTGCAGGACAAATTTAACACCCGAGAGTGTTCCCGATCCCACTGGAAGAATTCCTGGCAGGGGCTCAGTAATCGCCCACTACTGTAAGTGGCCAAGTGCCATCACATTGGTTTGGCTCCAGACACACAAGGAGGACCTTGTTCCTTACTTCTAGTGGGAGAGACAGTTCAGCTGATGGATGACACCACACAAGATGATGAATCCCCCAGGGGCAGGTGGGCCTTGAACCAGAGAGCAAAGGGAATCTGGAAAAGACGCTGTTCCCAAATGCCTTCACTTGTTTGAGAAGGTATTTAAGGGCTCCAATTACAAATGTGCATTGAAGACAGCCTGCCTATGCCTCTCTCTCCATGAAGAGATCCTTGAGGAGAATGATGGGAGCATCGTCATTCAGAAGAGCAAGCAAATGGAATGAAGGCATCCTCAAAGGATGCCCAGTCCACAGAGGCCAATGGCTGCAGACTTCCTGATCCAGGCATGAGAATGAAAGGCTCAACACCAGGAGAAATTGTCCCTGCTGCCATCCTACCAGCTGTACACAAACTGTTCCAGAGCCACGCTGGCTGTTTTCAGAGGTGGAGTAGGCAGATCCTACTCTGAAGCAGAGCTGGGGAACAGCAAAGGGCAGGCAGGGTGGGAGAGCCTCTCCCAGCATCAGATCTGGTCACAGCTCAGCAGTGAGCCAGACCCTGCCGCTCCCTCCTCCTCCTCCTCCTCCTCCTCTTCTTCCCTTTCCTTTAGACTGGCCCCATCCCTGCATTTCTGGAGCAGCAAGAGTCAGCTCTGCCGATGCTGCTGAAGGGCCCTGAGCCAACTCCAGCTATAACCTCAGGATAAAAACATCAGCTCTGAAACACAGCAACGGGAAAAACAGACAGGCGGCCACGTGTGCGCACATGAGCACTCCTGTAACCAGAAGAGCTCCCACTTTAGCAGTGAGGTTTGCAGTAACAAGCAATTCGGACTCTGATTCCAGGGAAGAGGGATCCTGGGTTTCGTTAGGGTGGGCTCACAGTGGGCAGGACGGATGGTGTTTCCTTCCAGCCCTTGTGAACACAAACCCAGGACCTGCTGCTCCTATCTCAGCATGGCCTCAAGCCTACACCAGCATCCAGGCTGCTGGTGAGGACACTCAGGGCAGGACTGTGTCGGGTCAGGCTGTGGGTGCCACTCAGAAGAAGAACAGACCCAGGTGGGAGCACCAGTGTGGAGGCGACAGAGCTGGGTCAGACCAGTGACAAGACGACAGAAAACGTCGTCAGGCCAGCAGCTATTTTTATCTGCAAGGACCAACACTTAATACTCTCCTATCTCCCACAAAATGTCACTTGAGCTCCGGCAGAAAGTTTACACCGCTCGTAGACAAGGGCTGAAACCCGAGCACGTAATCCCTGCTCCAGTCAGAAGTTTTAGTGGGATTCACAGCGTCTGGACAGGGGAAGCTGAGAAAAAAACCCTTTCCCTTGAGAAATGATGCCCGGGGCAGAGGAGAAACAGGACAAGCAGGTCCCCCCTCCTGGTACCATGTTGCTCTACAGAGTCACCCCCCACATCTGGAGGCATAAGAGACACTGTGAGCCCTGGAGCTACATTGTGGCCTCCTCACTCGCTCAACCACACCTTAGCTACCCTTAGAGGGTCTTCAGCAGAGGGGACAATGGGGAAAGCAAAGCATTCACCACCCTACTCACTAAATGCCATAGCCCCCAGGGAGATGAAGGGCTGGGAGGAGAAGGGTGAGTTGGGCAGAGCCCATAGGGTCTTGCAGAAGGTCAAGAGAAAGACACCTCATCAAGATATCGCTGCCAACCCCTCCTGGCAATTCCGCTCTCTCCACCAAGCAGCTCTAATTACTTCAAACGCTTCCTCCACTCCGCTGCCATCTCCTTCCCCTCTCACACCACAGCCCAGACCCAGACACGCCTGGGGTGCAAGGGAAGGAGGCTTTCCTCACTCAATAAAGTCAAGGTAGAGCAATGCTGTTATTAACAGCAGCCTGGCCCCCCTCCCTGCCGACGGCAGGAATATTGCACCGGCATTCCCGTGGGAGCACCCCGGCGCTGCCCTGACAGCAGATGCAATAATGCAGCGCCAAAGCTGCTCTTTCATATTGCAGTGAGTGTAGAAGCCAGTGGGTCCTCTCTCGGGTCCCCCTTTACATCACAAGCAGTGCTCAGCAATAGGGATGGATGGATAGATACCTCCTCCCTGGTCAGGCATGGGATAGCTGGGATTTGGGACAGCATACTCCAGAGGGTTCTTCCCAGTGTGGCAACAGAGCAAAGGGCAAAGAGCTCCAGGCTGGGACTATGGCGTGATAAAACATGTTGTGGCTCAGAAAATTAGGGTACCATGTTAAGGGCTTCCACAGAAACTCACAGGATGCGGATTTTAGCAGGGATAAAAGGCACAAGCTCACATGTGCCTTGGAGCTGCCCCTCAGCTGCCCCCAGGAGGCTTTTTTCACATCGCACTGTCTTAAAAAAGACTGGACAAGGCAGACAGGATGGAGGCACAGGCAAGGAGGGGACCCAGCAAAGGACAGGGCTGGGCAAGCCCCAGTGGGCTCTGCAGCCCACGAGAATGCTGTGGGATGCCAAGGAAAGGGGAATGGCCATGGCTTCCCAGCAGGACGCACAGCAACTCGGCACAAGTAAATAATAGATATTGACAAGGAAAACCAGCTTCACTAGCCCCAGAAATCTTCTCTTACAGCAAGGAGTGGGGTAAAAACCTTGGGGAATATCCTGGAGAGGCAAAGCTTGCATTCCTAAGATGGCCAAGAAGTGATCACATCTATTCCCCCCCCCCTCCATCTCCCATTTCTAAGAGCCATTTCTGAAGCATCACCGGCCAAGAAACTTTGGTTCATTGGACGTGGTTAAAGCAAAAAACGCATGCAAAAAACCTTATAGCTGAAACTTAAATGGTCTCCACAAACATCTTGCATATTTTCAAGAACACTAAGGAAATTCACTTTCTCCCCCCCCCGCCATTTTTTGGACTTAAAAAAATGCCTCAAGGGAAAAAGTTATTTAGAACTACTTAGGAAACACAAAGGATAAAAAGCCTGTAATTATTTCTCTGCCAAGGGCTTGTCAGTTTGAAAATCCCCGCTCTTGAACCACTAATCCTTATGGAAAAAAAAATGCAGCTTCGGCAAGACGCATCGTGGGTTGACTTTTGCTGCACTTTTCCAGCACAGAGGCACTAAAGCGAAAGGCACAGATTTGGGTGTCATTTCATTAGCACCTTTCACCCACAGTGTGCCTCAGACATGTCCTTGGCTGACTAGAGAGACCTGCAAAGCACCACCCCAAGGCTGCTCTGCCTGAGAATGGTGCTCTGCAGGCATCAGGCCAGGGAGGGAAGGACCAAGGCTGATGCTTGGAGGCAGAAGTGCCAAAACAGGCAAAAATAAATCAGTTCAAGGTGGGGGTATACTTACTTTAAAAGCCAAGGATTCAGGGAGTTCCTAGGATTTTTCTGTTATGTGGTTGGAAATAGCATAAAGACATTATTGGCAGGGAAACTGCACTTCCTCTGGAGGATGGGGATGGGCCATCCCAGCAGAGCTGAGTGGATCTGGGCCTCTGGTTTAGGAGCCAGATTCATCACTTCACATCCTGGATAAGGATGGGTGGCATCAGTGCCTCCAAACCTGGTTGGCCATGGAGAAACAATGCCATGGAGCTGGTTGTGTCCCACCCTGGCAACCCTCCCCAGCTTGGAGCATCTCTGAGGGGCACTGTGAGAAGTGAGCTACACCAGACAGAGCGCGTGAGCCACTCTGATCCCGCTGCACCCCAGCACCCATCCCACCAGCACGGCCTGGGTTTGCAGCTGCACAGCAGAGGGCATGTCACACAGGCATCTGGCCCAGCAGGGGCCAGAAAGGCTTGTCCCTGTCATGGGCAGCTTTCCCCCTGCCAAGGATAAACATCTCTCCTAGAACTAGATTTCCCATGCAGGGCCCTTCAACCCATCTGCACCCATCTCCGACGTCTTCATTCATTACTTTCTCCTAATCCATCTCCCTAACAGCACCTCCCATCAACATGAGTTGTAATGTCCTTGAGGTAATACATGCAGGAAGCCTCTCCTCCTTTCTGGTTAACCCTCCTTCCTAGGGCCAGAGCTGAAACAAGCTCGGACTCAAGAGCCCAACTTACAAGACTTTAAGCTTCATTAAACTTTTAAGTCAGTCCGCTGAGGTTGCTCTGTCAGCCTTTCATAATTATGGATGCAGAAGGAAGGAACAGCATTCACCTGAGCAGGCATCAAGGAGATTCAAACACTTAATGGCCTTCCTAACCAGGCTCCCACATCCACATCACTGTTTAAAAGGATCTGCTCAATACTACTCCTGTGAGCTGCCGAGCAGTGGAGATGGTGAGACATACATAATTCAGTATTTCAGTTCCCCATCACCAACCTGGCTGGCCGCACATTTGGCACAGGTGAGACTCAAGACACAAGAGACTGAGCTGCCCCACCACTCCAGAGTCCACAGGCACCCAAGCCAAGAGGATGGCTGGGTTCATGGACATTGTTCAGGTGATACACATCTTGCTCTCCCTGCAGCCAAGACCTGGAATTCAGCATCACCGCTGTGCAATTCAGACCTTGGCTTGGCTGAATCCTGTGCTCCAAAGGAGCTTCTTCCTCCCCTTTAGCCCTGCAGGAGCCTACAGAAAGTGGTCTATAAGGGAAGAGGAGACTGTCACCCCCTTCTCAACACCCAGTGCAGGGCTGGGGTCCTGCACACCCAATAAACACACAAGCACAGCTGCCATTCCCTCCTCTCCTGTTGACTGCATAGTCTTCTCCAAGACCAGAAATGGAAAAGATGCCTCAGAAGATGTTGCAGGCAGGCCAGTTCCAAACTGGCATCAACACAGAAGGCACTGGGCAAGAGCACTGGGGTTGTGCCTTGGAAAATGCTCACCTCCACTATCAGCACCCATGAATTTAGTAATCAAAATCACCCTCGTGGAGGTAACTGCAAACATGTTCCATTTTCTTCCTCCTGTTTAGACAAATCACTTCAGAGGTTAGCAACCTTTTGCATAGCTAAGATACAATTTTCCAGGAAAAAAGACTTAACAGGGCCAGCAAATGCCAGGCAGAAATTTTGATAACAAAAGCACCCCTGTGATTTTACAATGGCAGGGGTTGGAGGCAAGAAATGACAACACTGACTCTTTCAAATAAAAAAGCTGCTGCAGCTGAGAACCTGTCTTCAGGTCCCTTAACCTATTTTTCCAAATTTTTCTTTCTCTTTTCCAAATTTTTCCTGCCAAAAGCTTCCCTGAGCTTTTAACAGCAAAGAGAAAATTCCCACCTCCCTGTTCCTGTTTAGCCACCTTGGGCAATGCTATACAGCGAAAAATCAACCGAAAGCAGGGCCCCACTGGCCTCAGGCAAGGAAGAAGTCATTCTCAGTACACACAGACTCCAGGTTCACCCAAGGAGCTCTGAAGCACAAAATCAGAGGAGAGGATGCACCTCCCAAAGAGATCAATCACATGCAAACAGTGATTCTCCGGGAATTGCTCTAGCCTCTTCTGTTTTAAGACCCTGCTTTGCCCCCTTGCAGGGCAGGGAACCTTGCCCAGAGGGATTTTGGGGGCTCTCCACCCCACTGAGATGGTGGTTGTCATTCCAGAGGAACAGACGTACCGGGGAGGGAGATTTTGTACGGTGCCGGCGGGGGCGGAGGACAATGGGCTGAGGAGCGATGGTCGCGTGAAAAGGGATTTGTTCCGCTGTCAAGGACAGCATTAGGAAATGAAGCCCACGAGGGAAGGAGAGGGGTAGGGAGCGGCAAAAGACAATGTGTGGACAACAGTGACAGGGAGACAGCTGGGTAGGATCAATGCTGAGCCCTGATGGGTTTGCAAAGCAGGAGTACCAGCCGAGGAAGCCTCCTCCAGCATCCTCTGCCCTTCCAAGCATTTGCCACGAGGAAGAGCAGGATGCCTCCATGCAGGGTGAGCCTTAATCTGTGGCCACAGAGCCACGGTGACCCTCGGACATGGATAAGCATCCCTGCCTCCTGGGATGTGCTGGGATACAGAGGAGAGTGTTTCTCCTACTGATTTGTGCCTTCTCCTATCAATCTGTACCTTAATCATGTCAATTTGTCCCTGGGAGAAGCTGGCATCTCTGCAACACAAGCTCTCAATCACCTTTGGTCAAAGGTAGCCCAAGGTGGAAAACATAAAGGCAAGCATGACATAAAAATTAGGCAAATCTGGAGAGAGACTGAGAATTCATATCCACCATTCAAACTCATCCAGCAAGATGCTTAAAGCATTTATGACGATGAAAGACGCCTTTTTTAGTTAAATTCATATTTCCAGCTGCATTTCATGGGTGAAGGAGCCAAGTCTCAGCTCTTTCTCCTGCACACAACTGTGGTACATCATAGCCAGACCAGGCACCAGTGCAGGAGACCTGAACCCAAAACAGAATCATATTCGTGGGCACGGGAAATGCTCTGCTGAAAACAGGTAAGTGCATGCAAGTACACAGTGCACTGGGAGAAAATAGATTGTTTGCATTGGACATGACAGGATTTCACCCCTGTATTGAGAAAAATACACATCATCCTCCTGGAAACTCCAGCCTTTTGGGACAAATCCCTATTTTCAGATAGCCAACCTACAAAACATGATCCTGTAGGATCCCTGACAAGCTGAAGAAATTGGTCTTTTGTTAATAAGACTCCAGCAAGACAGATAAGCAAGAAGACAGAGCCATCCAATAGAAAACCCTCCAAATAAATGGAGCAGGGTGCCACCAGCCCGACAGCGTGTCCCTGCTGCTCACACAGCCCCAGCACAGCAGCACTCAGCATGCCCTACATCTTTTGCAAAAGCTTTGGCCTCTGGCTGTCCGTAAATATTTGGGGTGGGAAGCCAGGGATTACAGAACCCCTCTCCTGGGTAACCAAGGTTTCATGAACTTAAAAAAAAACCCACAAAAACAAACACCAAACCTCAAACAGAGCTGCCATGAGATGCCTGTTGGTTTCACAGAGACACGCGAGACAACCCGGGTGCATCCTTTGCCCCTGAGGACCAGCAACCCCAGGAGAAGATAACCAGGCACCAGCTGCCTTCTTTCTGCCTTCCAGGTTAAAAGTATTGAGGCACAAAACTGAAGTCCCAGGCCAGTGTCACGGTGTAGGCTGTCACACATGTCTGTGCAGGGTTTGCTATTTCAGGGAGCACCGCTAGTCCCCCTCGCCTCTCCCTCTCTGAAATCTCAAAAAAATACACAGAAATTCAAATTTCTCGTAAAAACACATTTATGAAAGAAAAATAAAATTGGTCAACCCCAGTATTTCACCTTAGTAAAATCCAAATATTTTCTCCCTGCTTTAAATATATTCTTCACTCGTGTTATGAAGGAGATGCTTGATTAAATCGCAGGTCCTCCAGCCCAGGCCCCCTCTCCCTGCTTCACATTTGCATCTGCAGAGGGCATGAGGCAGAGACAAAACAGCACAAAGGGACAAAGAACATCTTAAGAAATAAAATACCCAGGACACTTCTCTCATTCCCACCTCCCTCCATCTTGGCTGCAGTCTCCTCTTCCTCAGACATCCTCCAGCACTGAGACGTGCCGAGTACCCCCTTTGGCTGCACACCATAACATTCACCAGAAGCGTGGAACTGTGAATCCAGATCTAAATCTGATCCAAACCATTGGGGTTTTCCCCTCCTTACCAGAAGTAGGACTTGCACCCTCGTGAGCAGTAGAGACCAACCCTCACACCACAAAGTCCCCTTTTCTCCATTGCAAGGCAGAGTGTGCTTTGGGGTCCCGCCAGCCACACCTGGGGTGAGCGTGCAGGATCAGAAATCGTGGGTTTGGGTACATTGAGGCCACCCCACTGGGGCCAGTGGGATGGGGGCAGCCGGTGGAGATCAGGCTCCCCATCAGCACGTGCAGATGGGGCGAATCCCGCCTGCACACTGAGCAGCCTTCAACACAGTTCACACCCAAGATCACCATCCTCTCCGAAATCAGCTGGGGGTGACCACACCACCAGGTCCAGAGCCTGCTGGAAATCTCCCCGAGGAAGCACCAAGGAAGAAACCAAACCGTGGGCTCTCTGAAATCCCTGGCTCGGCAAATCCCTCCCTGCGCCTGGCGGCTGCGAGCAGGTGAAGAACCGGCAAGGCGAGGGCTGGCGAGCCGGGGCAGGAGAGGAACCCAGCTGTCTCTCCAGCTGGTGGAGACAAAATTCTCATCAAAATGAAACAAACCCCTCTTTCTTCCTCAGCCGATTTCCTTTCAGTGCGTTATCAGGACTGCAAAAATTTGAATCTCCCCCAGCTCCAAGTGCCCTGTTAGGGGACTTTTTTTCCCCTTGGGGTGGGGAAAGAAAGAAAATAAGAAAAAGGGGGGGGGGGGAAAAAACCCACAGTAGGTTCAAAATAAGATGGCAGAAACCACGAAAAGTCCAAAGGATGCTTAGGTCATGGCTCTGATGGCACTGACCTGCAGACTCCAGGGTCCCATTGTCAGTAAGCAGGAGAAAGGGTGACCCCAAAGCCACCCCAGTCCCCACCATGGAGGGACAGATGACAAGTATGTTTGATTGCCTCACTCCCAATCTGCCAAGCATCACTCCCTTCCAGGCCTTTCTATGAAACATTAATTGTAAGACACAAATCTAATTTAGGGCGGAGAGAAGGGGCAAGATGCCAAATCACTTCTCCGCTCCCTTTGGAAAGGGGGAGCCCCACGACCGGGAGGGCAGGGGTTGATGGAGACAGAGGCAAGGAGTATTTTGCTTGCCTGGCATTTCCAGCATGGATCCTGCAGTGGCCTCCAAAACGCCCCTCTCATCGCTGCATCCTGCTGCTTCCCTGCTTTTCCACCCCCCACTGGCACAACAGGGCGACTTCACAATAAAAAACAAAGGACCAGTGCCTATCCCAGCCTGGCAGTACCAACCATTGCACCCCTGGTGGGGATGAGGTTGAATTCAGCTGCCCCACAGCCATGCTCATCCCAGCCCACAAAGAGACGGCATGTTTCCTCCAGGAGCTGTGGGTGAGGACACAGAGGTGCTTGCTACAGGAGATGAGGTGCTAGGTGGGGATGGAGAGCAGGCAAGAAGCAAGGAAGCACTAGAATATAAGACTGAGGGATGGGAAAAGAAAGACCAGAAACAGCAATGTTGTGCCACAGAGTTGGTGTGTGCTCTGCTACCCCATCCAGACCAGCCTGACTGCTCCCAGTGCCTGGCCAGCTGGAGAAACCCAAGTTAGCATCAACCTCTCCACAGGATGCCCTGCAAGAAGGGAAAAGGGCCTACTGTTGCACACTAGCCGGGCTGACTCATAGCTCTCTGAAGGGACAGTTCTCTCCTATCAGTCACAAAAAGCACAAAAAGACCCACTTCTCCAGGTGAGTGAAGGCAAAGAGCTGCAAATCACCAGAACAAACCCACCAGACCACAGCGACTCTACAGCTGGTGGGACCAGCCTGTGCTAAAGTGTTCAGCATCACCTTCTTCATTCAATCAGTTTGGGATTATGCCCCTCACAGCCCTTCCGGGCTGGGAAAGCAGTGCCAAGGTTTGCAGCTAATTGCGCAATTACATTCATTACCCACATTAAGCAAGATAAACAGCCACCATGCTCAAAACCTCTTCCCCCTCTCTCCTCTGCAGCAGCAGCTGCCAGAGGAGCCTCCAGCGGGTGAGAGAGGGCTGTGCTGCCCCAAGCTGGAAGATCCTTCCACAGCCTGGCAGGACCATACTGCCAGGGATTCAGGCTCGTGCCCCACATGAAGATGCTGGGTGTGATTTTAAAACCCAACACCAATGACGGGTTTCTTCACACGCGTGTTCTTTTGTGTGCACGTTCAGAGGGTGGAAGGATTTTGTTTTTGCTTTACAGCCGGATGCGACTTCTCATTTTATTTCACGGAGGAGGAGGTGGAGGCACCCACGCAACCCCATGACTTTGGGAGCAGGAGATTTCGGAGCCGAGCAAGGAGAGCTTTGCGATGACGGCGCAGGAGCTGGCAACAGCACAGAGCCATCAAGCCGTGCGAAGACAGGGCGAGCATCACACAACTGCCTCCCTCGGCCGGGGAGCCCGGCATGGCGGTGGCGGCTCAGGGGTTGCAGCCGCCCCTCCACTGCCGGCGCCCACATGCCAGGCCTGCTCTGAGATGTGCTGGCCATCTGCTCCTGCCAGCCGGGGCTGGGGCCGGGGCTCTGCGCCGTGGCTGGGGACGTGCCAAGCCGTCCCGCCGTCGCCACGCTCCCCAGCTGCGCCCCCCCGTCACGACCGCACCGCTGTCAGCGCTCCCGGCCCCCAGAACCGGACCGTGGGGTTTCCACACACCACCCGCATCACCCGCACTGGGGATGCCCCCGTGGCTCCAGGTCCTCCCTATGGCTCTGGCTCTGTTTGGCCCATGCAAGCCCACCGTGAAACATCTCTAGGCAAGCAGGGCTCAGCGGTTCCTCTCCTCATGCAGATTTGAAGCCTCTGAAGCAGTCCCACTCTTCCTGTTGCTTCCAGCACTCTTCCCCACTTATGAGGCCAGGGTTAATACAGGCCCTCAAATCTGCCACCGCAACAGCCCATTCCCCTGACCACCACCACAGGGGCCCCACGGCTGGGGCGTGTCCCCAGGGCCACTTTGCAGTCAGGGAGCCGGCCAGGGCGAAGCCTGAACCTTGTCATAGTTGAGAGTTATCAGGTTTGGACAAGCGCCGGGGGCTGCCGCGGGATTCGGGATGTTCTGTAACGAACGTCCTCTGCCCCAAATAGACGCTGTCCCAGGGGCACAGCCTTGAGCCGTCCCTCTCCAGGAGTCCTCCCCGCCAGTGCTGGGGAAACTGCTCTGAGAGCGACCCCCAACTCCCCAGGTTCCCAGTGAGCATCCCTATCGGAACTGCCCATGGGTCCTGAGCTGCAGCACGACAAATCAGTGCTGGGCTGGCATCCTGGGTCTTTAATCCATCCCTCTCCAAGTCCTCTCCCAACGTCTTCCTCTTTATGAAAGACAAAGAAATGTGAAACATGTGTTTTAACAAATTATTCCTCAATTTCTAGAGTCCAGCAAGTCAGATGCTCACTTAAATCTGTCTGTAACACTTTCCATGGGTGTATTTATAACTAAAGGCATAACTCTGCCGTCTCACGCTCTGTCATTAACCCTCTGCAGCCTTGTTATAACCCGAGCTCAAACAGAGAGTGAAGAAACGTGTTGGAACACACTGCACCTACTCACCTCTGGCAAAACACCCCAACAGTCACCATCTGAAAGAGAAATCCCTTCTTTCAATTTAAAAAAAAAACCAAAACAAAACAAAACCAACCGCAAAAGACCAACACGGCAACGCTGGCAGGTTGGATTCCGACCGCTTCACCAACACCCCCAGCACTGGCATTTCATACACAGACACGCCAGCCCTCCCACACGGCAAGCTCTGCTCTGCCGAAGGAGAGGCCTCCGGAGCCCGGCTACGCCGCTGCTGCCGCGGGGAGGATCGGCCGCTTCACAGGTCGCGCTGCACAAGGAGTGTCAGTCACTTGTGATAATTAACCAGCTATCGACTCGAGATAATGAGCTCAGTCTGAGAGCAGCAGCTCTCGCCCTGCGTGTTTCACACCGAAACCCCCACTATCGGCATCAGCACCGCGGCCGAAGCAGGCACAGAGCTCCTGCACCTGGGAAAATGCTCAGCCCTAAGACAGGACAGGCAGCTTGGGCAAGGAAAGAATGTTTTTTGTTAAATGCGGAATAGTATGCAAAGCTCGGCAGAGCCCAAAAGGGAACAGTTCTCTGAGACACTGCTCTGCATCCTTGCCATCACCAGGTAAGGAGTCACAGCGTCGGCACAGCAGAGAACACTGCCAGGGGGATGGAAGAGAGAGGGACACAGACCTGCAGCCCCATGCCAAATTAATGAAATAAATTCAAGGGGACAATAACATGATAGTAAGGGGCAGGTGGGTGCAGGAGGGGAACAGGCCAGTGCCAGTTCAGGGCTAAAATCATCACACCTCAGGGAAACCGCCTGTCAGAGAGCTTTGCTCCCCCAGCTCAAGCAAAAGTCACCAACCCAAACATAACTGGGAAATAACCAGGACAAATGGTGCTACCACTGGAGCCTAGGAACAATTTGTGACTTTTTTTCCCCCCCCCACAGTCATTCTTGTCCATCCCAGTAGTGAGATGGGCACAGCAAGAATCCAACTGCAGCACTGATTTCTTTCACAGCCAAGAGACATCAGAGGAGGGTTTCAGGTTGGAGCCGCTTCCAGAGTTCGGAAGCTGCAGTCGAGATTAAAACCCACACGTGCTCCACGCTGGAAAGGCATTTCTGGGTAATATTCACCCCAATTTCCCCCTGGTGCTCCAAACAGAAACGCCAATAAAGCAGAAAATGAGAATTAAATTGTGTTGGAAATGTATGGGAACCAGCAGCGAAATTTCTACAGACAAACAAGCAGCGCGCCCAATTCCAACCAATTTTTGCCTCCAAAAAACCCACCCCGTAACACAGCTCTGCCCTTTCCACTCTCGCAGCAGCTAATTCTTCCGCTCTTTCGTAAACATTTGAAAACAAGGTCACGCGCACAAATTCTGCTTTCAATTTGCCTTGTATCCATAGTGATTAAACTCAGACCCACAATACGGGACTTAAAGGAGGGGGAAAAAAACCAAAAAAAACAACTTTAGAAAGGCCTGGAGCCAGCCTAGCCCCTGGCACGCTCGCCAACTCGCCGAAGGCCGGGGACGAGAGCATTGCCGATGACTGTTTTCTCATGTAACAGTGACATGGGAATTAAATCCCTGGGGCTCCGGCAGCCCTGCTATCACCATAGTGAGGGATCCAGCCCCCCACCTACACCCTCCTCAAGAAACAACCAGCCCCGGAGGCAACAAAAATGTAACGGCTGCGAAACCCAGTCAGGGAGGGGGGTCCAGAAAGGACGGAAGAGAGGGATGAGCAGGAAAAAACGAAAGCAGCTGCAGGAGAGGAAAGACTCAGCAGTCTTCTCCGCATTCCCACTGGAATGGTTTTTCTTTATAAAAAGAAAAATAAGATTTTCTCACTGTTTTTCCCTCCATCTCCACACTTGCCAAAGGCGGAGTGTTGGGGTTGGAAGCTTTAACCACCCACATCCAAATTTCCTCTCCATCACAGACCCGGGTGCAGGCAAAGCCTCTGTGAGACAGTCAACACTCCGAATTCAGTAGGGCCTTCCCTGGTCCCTACCGAGTGCCTCAGTTTCCCCATCTGACCTGGGGGGAACAAATAGCATTTCCCTGCCTGTGAGAATATTAGGAAAATAGGCTTGTCCAGGTCAGGGAGGATATAACATTTCGTCTCTAGATCCTCAGCATGAAAATAAACCCAGAGGAGATGGGAAAACCCTTGGTCCCGTCCCTGTGCAGACCTGGGCTTACCACGGGTCTCGCAGGCTCCTGACAAAACGTTCCTCAACTCTCAAAGCACAACCTGAGCACAACAAAACACCTCGGAAAAGGGGAGAACCAGGGGGTAACAAGACTGCGGGGGAGAAGCACAACTCGCCGTGCAGCACAGTAAGGGCTGACACCTCTTGGGACATACAGGGCCGGGGAAGTGGGGAGCAGCTGTGGGACAGCAGCCCCTCACTACTGTCAGCAGGGCACTGGGTCTTTGCATGCAGTGGGAGCAGAGCGAGGGGAGCTCTCCCGGGGCAGAGGGACACTTACTTCTCGTAGTCCAGCTTGCAGTAGAGCTTCTTGTCGCGGTAGAAGCAGGTGGTCTGCAGGGGCTCCTTGCAGGACGCGCACTGGACGCACTGTTCATGCCACAGGCTGTCGTTCAGGCGCAGCAAGAACCGGTCCGAAATCACTCGCTGACACCCTTCACACACCGACTTGGGGGTCGCGGCTCTGCCTGCGAGGAAGGAGCCGGGGGTCGTGATGGGTGGAGGGAAAGGCGGCCGAGGACACGGGCTGGGCGAGGAACGGATGGGGGGGGTCCCGCGGCTTTCGCTTCCCCCGCACAGGCTGGTGGGTCGCCGGGGGACGGGGGAGTGTGGGGAGCTGCAGCGGGATCCAGGGGAGACCTGTGCCTCGGGGGAGCTCCGAGGGGGGCACGCCGCCCCTAATTTCGTTCCTCTTGGAAAGGCGGCAGCGGTGCCGCAGCTCAGAGAGAGGGCGGTTGTTTGAAACCGACAGTAAAACGAAGATAAAAATAAAAAGTAAAATATTTATTGTTAGATACGAAGAAAAGGCCTTCGTTACACGGGGGTTAGGGAGACACACGATTTAATGTCATCGCGGAACGAGCCGGGCGCGGGGAAGGCGGGCGCCGGGAGCACTGCCCGGGCGAAGGCAGCGCCTCGGCGCCAGGCAGGGCTGCGGGCAGGAACGAGCCGGTGAGAGCTGCTCCAGAACACCCCGGACCCCCCGGACCCCCACGCCCATCGCTCGGGTCCGCTCGGCCGTGCCCCGCCCTAGGGGGTTCCCTGGGAGGGCAAGCGGGGTGTCCTGACTTACCCAGCAGGGAGGAGAAAGGGGCCGCGGGGTCCAGGGCGCTCTGCAAACTCTCCTCCATCTTCAGCCCGTCCAGCATGGTGGGGAGCCGGGCCGGGCGAGGGGTCGCGCCGCCCGCCTGCCAACACAGACCGGACACACGGCGCTCAGCCCGGCCGGGGCTTCCCCGCCCCGGCTGCCCGCCCGCTCCCCATCGCCCCGCTCCCTCCTCCCCTCGAACGGGAGAACCCCCCGGGCCCCCCGCTCCGCTGTGCAGCCGCTGCCCCGGGCGGGGTCGCAGCGTCCCCCCAGCCCCGCGGCCCCGACGTGGGGGGCGACCAGACCCGGGCTCCCCGCGTCCGCGGGACTCGAGGATGCGGGGCTGCCGTCGGCGGGGCTCGGCCGCTTACCTGGGACGGCCCGGGCGGTGCCTTCCCGCGGGGAATCGGTGGGAGAGGCGTCGGCAGGCACCGCTCCTGGGGGGTCTTGCGGCAGGCCCTGCCTCCCCGGGCCGTCCCGTCCCACCCCGCCTCCCCGCCGCCGGGGCTGCCCGGGGTGTGCAGCGAGCCGCGGCGCCCTGGATGGCTCCGGAGCGGAGCTCACCAACCTGCGGGGAAGCGCCCGTCCGACTGCTGCCAAGGCACATTTCCTGGAGCTGATACCTCCCTGCCCGACCCCCACCCCCTGCCCTCCCCTCCCCACCCCACCCCACTCCACTCGAAATA
>JAWWEU010000005.1:28770980-28785601 GCA_035583155.1 Acropternis orthonyx | reverse complement strand
CTGAGGACCAGGGTTTTCAGGATTAGTTTACCCAGGGCTGAATTAGGTGCAGCAGCGCACATCAGCAGCTGAGGGGAATCAAATCAGAGGAGAAGCAGGACTAGGCTTTCTCCTTCTAGCTGTAGGGTCTGCAAGGCAGCCAGGTGTTGCGAAACCTGGGTGGTTGGGAAAACTGCATTAAACAGAAGCTGCCAACAAAATTAACAAGACCACAGCATTGGTGGAGGGGGTGCACATCTTCCCCAGCCATCACCCCACTGGGGCTGCCCAGCTGTCATGTTTTGTGCAGGTCCCCACTGTTCACCTGCTGGAAGGAGATCAGCAGCACTCAGCTCCCAGGGCAGGTATCCACAGTCACAGCAACTGACATGGCTCCAGACAGCAGCAGCCAGATCCCTCCTCCAACATCACCTTAACTCTGCCCAGTGAAGCAGATGCAGAACCACACCGGAGCAGGGAGGGCTGAACCCAGCAGCAGGCACACAGGAGACCAAGGCAGAAGGTGGCTATGAGCCACCTCTCTTAGGACAGAAGTCAGTGGGCCAGCTGGCCAGCATCCTCCAGGTGCCTTTAATGCCTGAAACCAGCTTGACCCAGAAGACAAACACCTACCCAGCACTGGAAATATCGCTCTCCTCCACTCACTGAACTCTCCTTCTGCCACCCTCACAGCCTTTTATAGGCATCAGCTGCTGCACACCCAGCTGGACTGGCCAGCCTGGCAGAGAGGCAAGCCAGAAACCAGCCCACAGCCACAATGCTGTCAAATAGGTGATAAAACCCTCTCCTTTTTCCCACTGAAATCCCCCAAGCCAAGCCTGTCTCAGGTAGAGTTAATTGCACAGAGGGCCTAGGGAGAGACGTATGAAATGGCAGCCACTGGCCTTGCTTAGTTATAGGTTGGTCCTTGTGCACTAGTGCTGATAAACATTTGAAGATTTGTTAGGGCTTCTCTATGTCCTGCTTTCCACCACTATGTACCTTGCCATGCGATAAAAGGCATCATTCCTGAAAGAGGATACACATGCTGCTTCCCACTGCCATAATCAGCTCTGGGGAGCCCCATTCTCATCAGTGTAATTCCTCCTCTTTCTCTGACTCCCCGTGCCCTCTAGTGCTTCAGGAGGTACCAAGTCAGCACAGCCTCCCCAGCCTCCCAGCTGGGCATTTGATGGGATAGCAGAGACCAAGGAGGGATGGAGAGGGGATGAGCAGAGAAACCAGGCAGCAAAGATAGCATCTCAGGGGAAGTCAGATGTGATGGGGAAGGCAGCCCAGGGTCCAGTCCAGACAAGATGTCGTTGAGGAAAGTCCAGTGGTGATGCCACTCAATTCAGAGTCACAGAGTCAGTGTCTGAAAGTCACGTCAGGTCTATAGGGCTTGCCCTCAAACCACTAAATTCAGCAGGGAGCACAGAGGTGAACTGAACACAAACCAGCTCAAATTTTTACAGTTTGAGATTATTTTTTGGTTTTTATTCCCAATCCAGAAGTGCTGCTGTTGGACTTCAGTAGAAACTGAAGCAGGCACTACAGAACCCAAAACAGGGCAGGAAAACACATCAGCTTGATTTCTGGGTGAGAAACAAATCCAGCTTAGCACAGACAATAAAGTTGAAGGGGTTTTCATTTCCCAAGGTCCTCATCGTAAGTGTCTAAACCCACTATTTTTTGAAGCCACCTCCATGGAGCACTGCAGAGCAAGCAGCTCAGAATTAATAAATGCTCTGACACATTTGGCCTGTGTACCAAAATAAAGCTTATCCATGGTGGGAGAGACCTGCTGCTAACTCAGGAAGCTCATGAGATGTAGGAAATTTTAGGAACGAGAACACAGCCTTGCGCCAGTCATTTCCAGAGCCTAGTCCATTAATCCCAGAGCAAGGAAAAAAATGTTTGATCTTAATCTGAGGCTATGAGGGGTTTCATGGGGTAACCAATGACTGGATATTCAGACAAAGTCATGGCAAGACCAGCAACTGGAATCTGGCAAGAGCAAAATTCAGAGGAGATATGAGGAGCCAGGTTTCAGTAGGAAGGGCATGTAACTGGACCCTGTTATGCTTCCCTCATTACAGCTGAACAGTGGCTGATGCCTGGATTGTGAAGGCACCATCATGGCACAGGTCTGCAGGGAAAAACAATCACATTAGAAGATAGTTAGACTTTGCTCTATCTTACTTCTTCAGTGCTATTTTTTAGTCATTTGTGCAGGTATAACTCCACACAAGCTGGGACTGAACATACATTCAAGGAGGGAAGTTTTCTTTGGCTTATCCGTGATGATGATTTCTACTATTTTATGAAAATTAGGTTTTTGCAGGGTTGCAGATTGAGTAAGCTCCAGCCATGACAAACTGCTGTTCTTCTGCAGCAACTCATCCTGAAGGAAAACTACGCCAGTAAGTTACTGCTAATTGGTATGGGATTTGTTCCTCAGGGTGTTCACAGAGACTCACCCCTATGCTTTCCAAGACTTGGGGAAACACAGCTCTTGGACAGCACTTCAACACCACTGTATAGAGGCCCACACAGGAATGAGGAATCGAGGGTTAGGACCAAAGCCAGGAGATTACATCAAACCTCAGGTTCCCAATGACTGCAGATAGGGCTCAGTTGCTTAATGACTCGTTTCCTCTGCACAAGACATTTGTCTGCTATTGACACTTTCAGATGAACAAGTGGTCTCTTACTCACAGAAGCCACACTCTGCCTCATGGTCTCTGCCCTGCCAGACGCAGGGTGGGGGAGCCTGTGGTGGGGTTTGTTAAGCAGATGATCAAGCCCACAAATTTTTTTTAAAAAAATAACACTAGTACTCTCTGAGAAACAGGACAAAGCCATGCTTGAACTACAATGTGGAAACCTTGTGACCCAGAGACCACCTTTCAAGGGTCTCGAGCCAGACTGCTAAGAGTGAGGGTGTCCAGGAACCACAAATGGTCACTTAGAGAGCTCCTGTCCCAGTCTTGGTTATCATATCCCATCGCTTCCAAATTCAAAAAAGTGACTGTTGGTATTGCAGGCACTAGATTGAGATCAGCATCTAGATACATGAGGTGAACAGCTCAGGAGGCTCAGCAAGCTCTCCTTGCACTCACTGCAGTGACATGTGCAGTGCCATCTGGGATACATGCTGATCCCACTCCTCTGTCCAGTTTGTTTTATTCTGTTTCTCATGTGTTGAGCTGTTCTGCCAACATGGAATATCAGGAACTCTGAATCCCTCATCATGGACTCAAGCCACCAAGAGGCATCACACAATATTTCTAGCAGAGAGGGCTGAGCATGGCCCAAAGCCCTTATGGATGTCCTGGCCAAATTAAACTCCAACCTTGCAGCTCCATGTAAACACTTGTGATCACAGCTGCAATAACTGTGTGCTGAAGACAGCCTGTGAGCTCCTGAAAGAGACACCACTGCTGGGGTGGAAGCATCCTGCCCTCTTCCAGCTGGCTCACACCAGGGCCAAAGCACACTCTGAATTACCAAGTGCTGCAGGGCTTCAAAACAGCACTCAGACAACACCTTAGCAAGAGGTTTGCTGCAGGCATTAAGACCCTCAGATTTTCCTCTACGTGTTTAAAAAAAAAATCCCATTAATGCCACCTGGTCTATCTTCAGACAGCGGCATCAGCTCCTGCAGCCCTTCTATCACTAAGCCTGCTGATGTCAATCAACTTCCTTGATTTAAACCATGAAACCAGAGAGCAGGGATGTCAGGAAAACCTTAGGGCTTTGTAATCAGAAAAGAAACCCAACAGAGCCAGCTGGGGACCAGCTCTTAGAAGCTCAGAGCTCTTAGCAGAGGAAGCCTGAGAAGCCCAGGCTGGAGGTGACCTCTTGCATCATTTCACCAGCAGTGTGGTGTGGTACCATCCCAGCACAGCCTCTGTGCAGCATCTCAAACTCTAGCAACAGTTTTACAAAGAGCAGGTTGTGTATTTTCTGTCTTTAAATACTTCCCTTTTAAAAGGAAAATTCTCTTTTCAATTAAAAATAGCCCTTTGGCCAGTGTGTTTCACTTCTTTCTAAATTCTCCCTGGATTTTTTTCAGTGTCACCAGGAAAAGAAAAAATTAAAGTTTTCATAATTTTGGGGGTTTCCTTCTTTTTTTTTTCTTTCTTCCCCATCTTTTAATCCTCTCCTTCCTTCTCGCAGTGAAATACTGGAGAATGAATCACATCCCCAGGGGGTAGTTTTAACAGAACAGTTTCATTTTTATCCTTCTTCCTTTCCTGTTGTCACTCCTCCTTTCCCTGGAAGTTCCCCGAGTCGCCGGGCCGGCAGCGTTGCAATCTGTCACGCGGACAGACGAAGCGCGGCTGCATCTCACCGCTCTGTCTGCCGAGGGGGTCAGGAGGGGCAGATCACTTAACACTACACCTGTTTTATGAATAATAATACAGACAGTTTCGCTGGGTTCCTGGGAGGACATTTTCCCACCAGGATAAGCTCCACATATTGAACAAATTAATGTCTTTAACTCATTTGACTCTGGTTACCTCGGTTGCAATGGGAAGCTCCAGTGGTGCCACTGGAGCAGGGGAAAGACCAGGCAGACCTTTGAGGATTGCCTGCTAGTGTCTTGTGCTTTTGTTCCTCACAAGTTTCACTTATGGAACTGTGAGATTATAGATTTGGGATTGATAAACCTGTTTCTAGTGCAAAAATGTGGGAAAGAAAAGACAAAAAAAAGCCTGAGAAATGGGATCCATGAAGCTTCAGGAAAATATAAGTTATCCATGAGCACGCAAGGTTTGGGTCAACCCAAAATACTCCACCTGGACCAAACTGAAACACCTTGGTTCTTTTGTCAGTGATTGGACTAGCTCAGGAAAAAAAAAAAAAACCAAACAACAAAAACACATTAAAAATTACTTTAAAATTTCAAGTAACTCAAAGAGTCCAAGAGTTTCTTTTTAAGATGGTGGAATGCAACATTTTGATTCCAAGTAGCAAGTTACTCCAGGGCTTTCCTTAGCAAGAGCAAGAAGAATCAATACCTGTCCTCTCTTGGCCAGAGGACTGTGCCCATCAGCACAAGCAGTGATATCCCAAGTGACCTTCCTGCCCTGATTTGGGCTGATTTTTGGCTGTCTCAGGAGGGTCCCTCAGCCCCCTCCAAAGCTGGACCTGTGACTGCAGCAAAAGAGGACACTGTTCTGCCAGCTCCAATCAGTGCCTCACTCATATTATGTTATTTGTTTTGTTGACTTTTATTGAGAATGAAAAAATAATTTAAAGCAATTATCTGTACAGGGGGGCAGAAGAATGGTCATCTGGGCAGAGGATCTGTGACCCACCCCCAGCCAGTCCAGGGAGGGTTAGAGGGGGTGATTTACAGCTGTACAAAACCACGACAATCCCACCGAGGAGGAGTGGAGGGCAGAGGACATCTCTGGAGCTCTCTCAGGCTCAGAGCAGAGGGGCGAGAGGCTGTGCAGGGACACAGGGGATCAAGGGCTGGCCAGAATGGGGTCAGACCCTCAAGTGACTTGGAGGGGTGTCTCCAGCATCTCCATGAGAAAGGTGTCAATGGGGGTATCCCCAATCAGCTTGAAGAAGAAGAGGTGCTCCAGGCACTTCAGTCCGATGGACCGCAGCGCTGGCAGACGCAGAAGGAGTTTGGCAAACCTGGAAGGGACCAGAGTCAGAGGCATGAGGTAGGCACTGGCTGCCCTCTCCCACCTATTTCCAGGCCTGAGCCAGCCCAAATTCTCCCCCCAAAAATGTTTTGTGGTGTTCTCCATCCTATATACCCCTATGCTTTCAAGATAAATATTTGCCTCCACATGTGTGACAGGAATATGTATCTTTCCAAAAGAGAATTTAGTATTTTTAAAACATAAAAGCAAAAAAATAGGGGAAAAAAAAAGATTAAGGAGATACATCCAGATTCTCCTTCTGATACGTGAACATCTTAACACCTTGCAAGACTTAACATCTCCACGGTGCCGCTTAAACCTGTCTTCAAAAATCCCCAGCCTCCGAGAGGGAGCACAGCCCCTCAAGCAGTGCCGCTGCCAGTCACTGCCTCCCGTTTGGAGGCGCAGCTGGAAGAGGGTGCAGCCGGCAGCGGGTTCCCCCTGCCCATTCTCAGCGCTCTGCGGTGACAGCGAGCGCCAAAACCCGCAGAGGATGCTGCGGCCGCATCGCTGGCTCGGGGCGGTGGGCACAGACCCAGCTGCCAGCGCTTCGAGAGCTCGGCCAGCAGAGGGCACGGTTGCATCGGAAAGCAAGAAAATTCTCTCTCGCCGGCACCGTGGCTCAGGCAGAGCTAGCACAGACACTCTGCCTCAGCCTCCTCTTTCCGGGGTGGGTATCATGCTGCCCCCGCGCTGCCCACCTTGCCCGGGGACACTCACCGCCCTGGCTGCTCGGGGTACTTCTGCTTCGTGTAGGCTTCCAGCGTGGCATAGACCTTCTCCCTCAGTGACTCCACTTCTGAGGGGCTGGACAAACCCTTGGCGTCTGGACAAGGGAGAAAATACAGGTGGGGAAGAAATCCCTGCAGAGAGGACCTTTCTGCTGCCAGCAGAGTGACTGCGTGGATGGGCGGGAGAGGACTCAGGCTCTATTTAATCACATAGGCAGGGACTGGAACTAATCCTGGTCTAGCGGAAGGTGTCCCTGTGCATCGGAAGGGGGGTGGAATGAGATGATTTTTAAGGTCCTTTCCAACCCAAACCATTCTAGGATTCTGTGAAATTCATCTGCAGTCCTGATGCTCACTCTCAGGCTCACTGCCCTCTTGCCTGTGACCTGCCACGGCCCAGAGGGAGTGCATGTCACCTGGGACTGGCCTGGCCCTCAGGCTTACCTGGGTTAAACAGGACAATGGCTCGCAGGCACCCCAGCTCCGACTTATCCATCTGCATGTCTTTCATTTTGGACACCAGCTCTGTCAAAACCCTGCATGTGAGGGACACATGGGTGGGCAGACAATCAGAGACAGGTACAGACAACAAGGCCAAGGGCTGAACAGCATCTGGGACAGGCACTGGGAATACCTCCCAATTCCTCCCTGCAGGAAGAGGCAGCTTTGAGGGACAGCCATGCCCCACACTGCTGTTCCACATATGCATCAGCAGAATCCAGGGACCTGAGCATCAAATTCGTTCCTGTTCTCACTTTGCTCAGCATGTGGCCTCTGTGCTCTGTTTGGACTATGGAGAACAATTTGCACTCCCTTGAGGAAAACCACATGGGTTTTCTCCACTTTTTACTGTGCAAAACATGGGTACTGTCCGTACACATGCCAGCTGTGTAAGAGTGGTAAGTCAGTGTCTGCCAGGAAGGGAGCAGGCATGGCAGGGACAGTCCATATGCAGCTATTATATGAGCAAGTTGGAGTTTAAGGCTTTGCCACCTAAAGCTCTTGGATCTACTAGATCTAGATACAGCTAAGCAAACTTTTGAGAGAGGAGCCTTTCTCCCTCTGCACACCCCAGGATCTGCTTTTGCAGTTGCAACATGCCTTCACCCCATTCTTGTTTTTTAAGTCAATTCAGCATCCCCTCCTCATTCTAAGCTAGTTCTGCCCGAAATCATCATGGGTTTGCTCTAGTTCTCATTAAAGATGTCTCCCATTCAGAGGGGAGGACAGAGCCAGGTGAGAGGGGGTGGCAGAAACAGGCCACATACCTGTCAAAGATGGAGCCCACACCAGCACTGTGGGCACTGCTGCGGTGCACGTGCAAGCCTGTGGCCAGAAGGATGCCATCCTGCACCGACACAGAGCGATGGGAGAAAGAGGCAATGAGCAGCTCATTCCAGCCTGCAAGAGAAGGTGTTCAGCCAAAAATCAGTGTCATGTGGAGCAGGAGAGCTGGTTTCTCCCTGCTGGCTTCAGATCCAGCTCACAGAGAGATGGAACCCCAGGTACTAATTGCACCCTTGCCAACAGCGCAAGGGGGGGCAAACCCCTTGGAAGTAATTGGACAGTGTTTTCAGGCACATGGTGGTCCTGTGTAGGGCAAGGAGTAGGACTTTGATAACCCTTGCAGGTCTCTTCCCACTCAGGATATTCTGGGATTCCATGACCCTTACCAGCAGCAAGGAAGGTTCAGAAATAGGCTCAAAGGGAGAAAAAAAAATAAAAAAAAAAAGAAAATATTCTGGGTTTTTCTTCTAAAAACCATATCCCTAGCACCAGCAAACCCTTTACATCATTTTGCACATTATATACCAATGTGCCCCACTCATAGTAAGATCTGCAGTTACAAGAACTGCATCAACCAGACACACTTTTTTGCTTTCTCCCAGCACTCCGTTTCTGTATGAAGAGGGGAACAAACAACAGGTTCCACTACCCCATCCACAACCTCCACCAGCTGCTCATTGTGGCTCAGGATGGGTTGCTTGCCCCGTGACAGCAGGAATGGATCAGCTCAGGATTTCACAGTTACCGTCCAGCCTGGCTGGGATGGCACACAGCTCACAGAAGGGACAGGGGTACCAGGAATAACCTCAGAGGCCACAGGTGGGAGACACTACCTGCCCGGAGGAGAATGACTTGGTCTTCCAGCGTCAGGTCAGAGAAGTGGGGGATTCTCTTGGCCCACTCGACGAGTGTGAAGAGCTGCTTGTCAGCTGCATGGCATATGTTTGTGACAGGGTCATTTGTCTAATTAAGAATGATATCAAAAAGACAAGAATAGAGGAAAAGAGGGGAATTTGTCAATGGAAAATCTTTGCTAATCATTATCTGCAGCACAGACTGTATCAGATCAAGTCAGAGATACTCAAAGCCATAAGTAAAAGGATCAAACTGCCAATAATCTCAGCTGTGTGCTGTTGGGAAGGGGAGATATTTATTACTACTATCCCCTCTACAGCCAGCCAAATCAGCTGGTTGCCAGACTTCTGTTTGCTTGCTGTTCTTTGCAAACCAAGTCCTGCATGGCAGGCTGCAGTCCTGCTCCCCAGGGCATATCTAAAAGCCATCAAGCAGCCTCTGAACAGGCCTGAGCATTAGTTTTATCCAAACCAGTAAAACCACAGCAGTAGAAGACCTGCTGCCTCCAACTCCATCCCAGTCTTGCTCACTCAGGCAAACTGTCCAGGAGCATGCAACTATGGAAGCCAGCACAGGGCTCAGACTCTCCAGCATCCAGCTATTGCCCTATCTACTCGTTAAAACTAAGGGAAACTGGGAAAAGATGCTTGGCAAATAATGTAAAGGCTGTTTTCTAGTTGTCATTCAGAGTAGCTTCAAAAGAAAAACTGTTAGTGATTTTTAGGTGGTGTGAAGCAAAACCCCTTGCAAAATGCTGGCTGTTCACATGGATTTGTCTGTTCAAATCACACCTCAAAGTCTCTCATCTCAAGCTGCAAGTGTTGTTAGTGCCCCTTACCGAGCTCTCTGTGCTCATGTCACTGTATGCCTCTGTCTTGGGTTCCACTGCCAGCTCAGCTTCCAGGATCCTCTCCACAGGCATGTCCTCACTGCCACTGCTTGTGGACTCGGCCTCATTCTCACTCCGCTCCCTGCTCCTCTGCCTCTCCTCCTGCACGGCTGTGGGACAGAAACACGGCTCTACATCCACAGCAACACTTACCTGCTCACAGTGGGTCCCCCTTCCTCTGGGAGAAGGGATGAGAAAACCCCACAGGAGGGGTAGAACAGAAAATAAATAGATAATTCATGTGTACAACCATTAAAATGGCTGTTCTCACACCAATAACTTCGAGGTTGCTGTAGACCAGCAGCCTCCAGATTTGACAAAAGGTTGTGGTTTCCAAGGCACGGAGCTTCAGAATAGAGAGGAGTTGATACCTCCAGGTGGCAGCCTGGACTCAGCTGTCACTCGGTGCTGGAGGAGGCAGGAGGGACCCAGCACTCACACACAGGTTTGCTGTGCTCCCAGCGTGCTTCAAACAGTCCCACAGCAGTCAGAGCATCCAGCAGCAGGGCTAGACAGATCCCTCACCTCATTCCTGAGCAAAATCCTACCCAGCCTGACCCAGCCTTGGTGTCACTTCTCCATCTACCACCTCTCCTGCTAATGCTCCCCACTAGAAAGTTCCTAGCACCTCGATGCCCCAACACCGTTACTCTCTCCTCCCAACTCCATACATTTTTCCAAAATATCTACTGACTGAAGGCACAGAACCATGAAATTGTCTCCAGATCTCAGGCATTAATTCCCAGGGCTGTTGTGTGTGTGTGTAAGACAGATTAGTGTATGACACATCTGTTTTATGCCAAGCCTTGTGTGCAACAGAAGTCCTGGGTGCACATTTTTATTGGAGAAATCTCAAAGGGAAATAAGAAAATCCTGCTTAAAAGAAAGAAGTGATCTGCAGGCATCAAATTGGTTTAGCTCATTTCTGGGGAGAAATGTCACAAAACTCTAGTTCTGCTATCATCACTCCCCTGTGTGAGTAGGAGCCCAAAGTGCCTTGCATCAGCCTTGCCTTACCCTTGTTTATCCTCAGGTGCTTTAAGGGAAGGGCCAAACCATGGGAGGTTCCTCAGCACTCATGACAGCTTTTCAATGCTCAGAACTTCCATGTGGTTCTCCCAGCTGGGAGAATGTGCTTCCCACCACTGCCTAGGTGCTGGGGAACTGGCAGCACTCAAGGAGATGGATCAGTGGGGTATCCAGGCTGGTGCCTGTGAGGGAGGGTGATGTGGGACACATGTATGTCCTAGCCAGCTGGGGGAAGCATTTGTCCTCTTTAGGGTAACTGACATGAAAAAGCCATGCTTCTAAAGTCATCAAAATATTAGTGGAAGAAGAACATGGCAAGGAAATACCAGTCCCATCACTCAGCCTCTGAACTCAAGCTGCAATGTGTCTCCAGTTTCTGTGGCTCCTGAAAAGCCCCTGTGATTGATGCAGTCAAACTCCCATAGGATCCACCAAGGTCCTGGGGTTTAAATTTTCACTCTCTGCAAAGGGAAGTTGTGTTGACACCCTGGTTGTCTGAACCATTTTGCACCCAGCTGGAAGAGAGAGCTATGGCTGGGATTAGGATTTTGATTCCCGCTCTGCAATTTGCAGTCCTGCACTTGAGGCAGCACAACTTTGATGGTGCTACAGGGAACAAGATGAGGTGCAGCCCATGTCCAGTGTTAGAGCTACTTCCCCAGACTCTGTCCTGCACAGTCTAAGCTCTTGCACAGGGAGCAGCTTGTGTGTTACACAGGGGGACAGTGTGGCTTCCAAAAGGGACAGCCACCCTGCCTGCTAACACTCATCCCTGGAGGCAGGACAGTTATTTTCTCTTGGGAAAAATGATTTTAAATGCTGGGTTAATTTTCACTACCTAACCTGGCATCTGTTAGCAAAATTTGGGAGACAATCCAGCTCAGCAGTCCTTGCTCCACCCAGGAGGAAGCGCTGGCTGCAGGGGACAGAGATGGACAGTACAAAACCATTCTAAGTCTAATTGCCTCGAGTCAGATCCTTGCTTCAGACTAAACTTTTATGTGGTTTGGGCCAGAAACACAGTCCTTTGGGGGTTGCAGTGAGTGTGTGGAATATGGGAGAGGCTCCATGAATTGCTTCCATACAGCTCTCTCCTGCAGCACAAAAGAACTGCAGAAAGTGAGCTGTACCAGAGTTCATCTCCAAAGGTGAGGTTGAGTGGAAATGACAGAGAACTATAAAGTAAGAGAGAGAAATAAATCATTCACCCTTATCTTCCAGTACAAGAATTAGGTGGTGACAAATGAAGTCAGCAAATCAAAGACAGAAGAGGAGGCTGCTCTTCACACAGGAGACAAAGCAGGCTGCAGGACCCCTCACTGCCAGGTGGTGTCCACAGCATAGGCTTCCTAGGGGCCAAGGAAAGTCAGCCCATCAAAGTCACTAACTAAAAGAAAACTTGGGTCAACATCAGTTAATAGGTTCACTAGTCACTAGTATGTGTGTTTAGGTAGGAAGAAAAATACAGTGTAATAGCTTTCCCGTCAGTCTCTTCCCTTATTAGCCCCTCTTTCTTCATTAGGAAAAATTCCTTCATGGAAAGGATTGTCAAACAAGGCTGGTCAGGGGAGTGGAGGTATTTAAAGACATTTAGATGTGGCACTTCGCGGGACGTGGTTTAGTGATGGACACTGCAGTGCTGGGTTAACGGTTGGACTTGATCTTAAAAATCTTTTCCAACCTAAATGATTCTATGATTCTCACTTCCTTTATGCAACTAGGTCAATAACACTGCAACAGTGTTTTGCAAAGTGTCAGGTTGTGGAATTCACCAGTTTTGGAGGGCCACCAAGAGCCAGATTCACCCTAACAAATACAAGGAAAATTTCTACAAGCCCATTCCTTGCACCAGCACACTCCTACCTTCCCTCTTCATCCCCATGGCGAGGCACTTCTGATAGCGGCAGTACTGGCAGCGGTTGCGTTGGCGCTTGTCTATGAGGCAATCCTTGTTGTCCCGGCAGGTGTAGATCAGGTCCTTACGGATCGTCCTCTTGAAGAAGCCTTTGCAGCCCTCACAGCTATACACCCCGTAGTGCTTCCCTGGGGAAGCAAGGAGAGGCCATCAATGGACAAGCAGGTATTTGCCTTTCCTTCCAGCGTGGAGGAGTGGCTCAAAGCAAGCCCAAAAGTGAAAAAGTTGCCTGCAGAGTATCACCTTGTCAGGTCTGAGTTGGCTTCAGTGGCTCCCAGGATTAATGAGCAGTAGAAGTAAAACTATAGGACCAGTGCTTTCCTGTGGTAAGGAGGGACTGCATCCCAGTGGAATGATGTGGAGCATCTTAGCTGCAGTGCAAATGCAGAACAGCCATGGGTAGCAAATGGGGTGCACTGATATGGAGGGGTCTGCAGGGCATACCGGGCTGCAGGTCACTGGGGTAGGAGAGAAAGCCCAGACACAGCCAAAACCCAGCTAACACAAAGCACAGGTAAATGATAACATAGAGATTTTGATATATTTACCTTTGATAAGCAGGCACAAAATGTAAAATCAGATTATACACATAAGGGAGAAGAGCATGGCTTTTACTTTTGCTCTCTTTTGGGCATAGTGCAACTAACCTGCAATACAGACAGCCTGCCCTTGGGTAAGCCAGACCCAGCTACAAATCCCACAATGCCAGTACAGCCCCAGCAAGCCTCCACACTGTTCACTCCTGCACGAGTCTTGCTGCAGAGCATCAGGGGAGTTCTCATTGCACAAAGTCTTTTCCAAGAAAGAAAACCACCTACCTGAGGACCTATCCCCACAGATGGCACAGATGTGTTTGGCTAAGGATCCTGGACTTGTAGATGGATAATTCATGTTCCCGATCCCTGGGAGACCTGGCAAGGGCTTGACATCCTCTGAGCTGTTGACATTGTTCAGGACATTGAGCTGCAGAAGCAAGAGTCACAAGACAGGTTAGAAGGTCAAGACACATATCCCAGTGAAACCATTCCCAAATGGAACTGACTCCTCCCTTGCGGCTCCTATGGAGCTTGTCCCACAAGCTTATCCCCAGCAACTCCATGGGGCTGCCACAGGCAGACAGACGTCCTCTGGTGAATCCAGCTGGAGGGGTTTAAGCAGTTGCCCGGTAGCAGATATTGCCTCTCACACCTGGCCTGATGCTGTAACCAGAGCCAGGACTAAGCAGAGCTGGAAAAGGGCAGGCAGCAGCCTCAGCAGCTCAGTTACAGCCTCCCAGCAACAAAGCTGGTGGGATCCTGCCTGCTGCATTAGAGGATGCTGATCGCTGGCTGCTTGCAGCCTCAAGCACTAACAGCTTAGTAAGGAAGAGCTTTGCAGCCAGGCAGTCTGTTGCAATTAAACCTGCACTGCTGCATGGCTAGAGAAAATGTAATGCTGTTTAAAAAAAAAATAAAAAATTAAGTGGGCTAGCTTCCCTGCCTTGTGGTATGCAAATCTACATATGTACGTGAAAATGTGGCTTTCTGGTCACTTATAGGGACTTAGGTTCCCAAATGCTGTCACAGGTTGCAGAACAGAGCAGATTTGGGGCTGTCAGAATAAAAAAAATTAAAAAAAAAAAAAAAAAGGACTGGGTTGAGCATCTAAAAATCAGCTGCAGTGAGATGCAGGCAAAGGACCCAGAGCCCCCAGGTGAGATCCCCAGGAGCTGCTTGTGGCTGCTGAAGTTAAAGGTTACAAACCGACATCGATTAGAGACCAAAGCCTGATGTTGCCCAGGGCTTCATTTCATTGCTATTTGCTTTGGAGCCACTGTCAGCAGGGCAGGGAGGATTAAGGGCCATTGAGCACATCTTGTCAAAAGCTGTCTGGGCAGAGCAATGTCTCTCCAAACCCACTATCAAACCATCTTTCCCACTGTCAAGAGCTGAGGGCTGGGGATGGTTGTTTCATCATTGAGTTTGTTTCTAACAGTCATCCTAATTTATCAGGTAAAATTCTTCTTACCAGCAAGAAGGCAGAAGCAGGGATAGAAAACAAGGTTTTGGATGAAGACCCAGCTACAGTCTTCATTACAGTCTCCATAACATCTAAACCACTAGATTTCATGCATGTTGCTGCAAGTTCTCCATTGCTCCAAGAAACTGCCCATTGCCCATGAAAAAGTATAATAAATTCTACAGGGAATTCCAGTAAAGAACAGGAAGGATTCATACCATTGGGATTTTTGGACCTGTCATTAGAAAAACAAAAAGGTGAAGCCTGTT